>PVIJ01007736.1:43096-80182 GCA_004024925.1 Scalopus aquaticus
GCGGGGGGGGGGGGGGGGAGGGGAGGATAAGGGCACAAAATGGAAGAGAGGAGAATACAGGGGACCATGGAGATGGATCACGGGTGAATTGGTGGTGGGCTGCCCAAGGAGAATACAAAATGTAAAAGACATAAATAACAATAAAAAAAAAAAGATGTGGAGAACAGTTATCTTTTTAAAATGTAGGACTAATCATGTTATTTCTTAGCTCTGGGCCCTGCAATGGTCTCCCACAATAAAAAATAAATAATAAAGTCTCTAGCAGAGCTATCCCCTTGCTTCTCCCAGCTCTCGGTGGCTCCTGGCAATCCTTGGCTTGTGGTCACATCACTTTAATCTCTGCCTCCGTCTGCAAAGACCATCTTCCCTGCATCTCTGTGTGTCTTTTTCTTTTTGATCTTTTAAGTTCACCTGTCCTTGGACTTAGGACCCCCCAGAATCCTGTATGCTCTCCTCTTCAGATCTTTAACATAAGCATCTGCAAAGGCCCTTTTCGTAAATAAGGCCACAGTGACAGGTTGGGGTTAGACGAATATTGGAGGTGAGAACACTCTTCAAACCTGGAGTGGCACATAGGAGCCTGGCAGATGCATGCTGGGTGAATGCACAGGAAAGTTGGTGGAGGCAGGCAGTTGGGAGTTCAGTTACATTCCACAAACATCTACTGAGACCCTAGCATGTAATGAGGTTAGGGGTGGGGTGAGTACATTTCTGTTGTAAGGTTCCTAGAGGTAACCAGGTAGAAATGTCTAAAAGACAGCTGAGAAATTGGGCCTAGATCCTCCTGCAGAGTCCAAGAAAGTTGCCTGTCAGGAAGCTTTACCTCTTGGTTTGGGAAAATCACTTTGACACCTGCTCAGGCTGGAAGAGCCCATAATCAAATTTTTCTGCTGCTTCTTACAAACTGGAAACCAAAGGGAAGTTGCAGGAGACTAATAATCACAAGAAGGCGTGAAATCACTGCTAAGTTTTGCCAGTGCAGCCAGAGACCTAAGGGGGAAACAGAGCGCAAACTGGTATTACAGAGTCGCTTGCTTCACTTGTGATGAACTGTTCCAAACTAATGGGAGCAGCAGCCCTGCCAAAGGAATCACTGTGCAAAGCTATGTCCGTCTTGCCTGGCTGTCCCCATTGGTCTGCCATTGGGTGGTTGTCCAGGGCCCGGGACATTTAAACTCTGTTGTCTCCAACTTCAAATTGTTGTGGTTGTTGTTTTAAACAAGTGCCCCTTTATTTATTTTCAGCTTGGGCTTCACAAATTATCTAGACAGCCCTGTTTATTCTAACAATGTCGGACTTACTTAAAAATTTTTTTTTTGGTATTTCTCTTAAGGAATTGTCTTTGCAAGAGGGAATGAGCTGTGAAGGACAAAGAGTTGTTACTACAAAGTCTGTGGATGTTGGAATGAGGAGGGTTTGGCAACAGATCTCAGCCTTGCTACCTACTAGCTGCCTCTCTTCTTTTGGTCCCTGAAATGTGATTAACAATAGCTACCTGTTATGAAGGTGAAAATGCATATGCAGACATGAAGGCCTTTGCTGACACAGTAGGGGACCAGGGCATGGATGTTGCCCTGAGATGCACTCTCTGTTTGGAGAGGTCACCAAATGAGATCTGTAGACAGGAGCATCCGGCCCCTGTCCCGCATGTGCTCCCCACTGGCCTGCTCTGGCCAGTTGAAGAGGTTGAATAAACAGATCATTCTCTGGCCATATTATAGAACTTTTGGTAGGGAAAAGGCCAAGCAAGTATGCAAATAAATAGCAGAATTGGGGGTAGAAATAAATGAGAGACAGGAAGAGGAAACAGCTGAAATGGACAGGGTGGGCTTGGGTAGGGCTGTGGGTGGGCTTCTGGATTCTGGGGTTAGGAAAACCTCTTTAAAGGAGAAGGCTTTGGGGCACAGACTTCATGGTGTGATGGAAAGATCCAGAAGATCATGAGAGGGGTGATTCTTCTAAGCACAGGGAGCCAGAATAGAGGTGTTAGAGTAGAGATGAGTTTGGAAATTTGGGGCAGCGCTCCTTCATAACTGTAGCAGAAAATATACAGCAAAATATGTTCATGGATATAAGGGATTGATTTAATTTACGGCACTTGTGTCTTGCAATGTTTGATAGACTATACTGGGGGAGGAAATAGGAAAAAAAAAAAGAACCCTTAGGAGCCACATCCAAAGGAGCTGGAAATATAGCTAAGGAGATACACAAAATGTATGCAAAAGATTCCAGTCAACAAATAAAAGTCATCCAGGAAAAGTGAAATAAAGTATTTATGAATGTCAAGATTGCAAGACAAATGTTGTTTTCAGGAGGTGAAAATGGTACTTTAAAATCCTTTCCTGGGATGAGATTGATGAGATAACTTTCTCAAGAGTTTGGGGTAAACAAGCTGGATGGAGAGAAACCCTTTAAAGATGCAATCATCTCAGGCCAATCATGCACAATTTAGGAGTGAGCGGAAGAAGACAAGAGATTAATGTATTCCAAAAATGCAAAAGCAAGTATGTGGAACCTGTTAATCAGTGAAACACACTCTGTTTTTTAAGCTGGAGATTAGATTGCTTCCAACACTCTGCAGGACCATTCCTTGTTCTGGGTAAAGCTTCTAATCTGGCCATAATATTTCCATGTATTAGGGGCTAATGTGTCGTAATCACATTTATACTTGTTGCTTTTTCTAAACTAAAGTGTCCGGCAGGACCCTTTTCCTTTTAATATCTTTATCAGTCAGCAACAAAATAGAACCAACTGGATATATTTTCTACTTGCATTAGATATTTCTCAAATCCTGTTTATTATTTGTCTCTCTTCCATTTTCCTCTGTGTCCTTCCTCTACCCCACCACCTTCCCTCCCTCAGTCTCTCTATGTAGATATGTTTTTATCTTTCATTTGCCAATCATCATTTATATTGAATAACCAGCTTTGTTTTTCCCAAATTCATAAAAACACAGGGAAGTTAGTTTTAAAACCATGGCATTTGTGTTACTCCTTGCAAATTTTTTAAATATAAATACATGACTATATCTGTATTTATGCATACACTGATTTAGTTCTCATTTTTATCTTTGATGAGCCTATGGCTGTAGACTTTTTCTTTATTAAAGCATTTTGGGTCATCCCAATATTAAATTTTGTATTTTCTTCTTTTTAATGAAATAAGCTAATACACAAACAAAATCAAAATGACATTGTTTATTGAACTACGGGTCTAAATCTCCATTCCTGTGAGACCTTGGAATTGGAGATCAATTTCAGAGATTATCTGCTTCAGTAAAATTTTTCTGGAGATGCTATATATAAATTTCTCTTCAGCATAGATTCAAAACATTTATTTCTCCAAGAAAATAAACAGGCTGTTGAGAGAGAGAGAGAGAGAGAGACAGAGAGTGAGAGAGAGAGAGAGACAGAGAGTGAGAGAGAGAGAGAGAGAGAGAGAGAGAGAGAGAGAGAGATCCCAGTAGCCAAGACTAATAAAAAATGAGTTTGCAGTTATGTTCTGAGAAAAGAACCCAGAGTGACTGTACATACCCACACAGAAACCCGCCAGTTCTAGAGTCTAGAATCACTTTCAAATAATATATTAAAGGGCCTTCCTGGTGGCTCAAGGAGTTAAGTCTCAGCACTATGAAGCTATCACCAGCCGCGGCAGCATGAGTTTGATCCCCGGCCAGGGAGCTTCCCACATGACGCAGCAGACCTCTCCTGTCTCCCCGCTGCTCCCCTCAGCAGTGTATTTCAGTCAATTCACCTGTTCTGCTCCCCACTCTGTCTCTGGTGAATCCTCTCAACTCACCCTCCCCCCCTCACCCCAGCTTTTGTATGCATAAATAAATAAATCTTTAAAAAATATAATAAAGTCATCATCCCTTCACCATACATTTTATTTTAAAGTAGCAGTTGCCAAGCACAATATTTATATTTACACATACATTTGCTACTGAAGTCTAGACATATCATCTAATAACCTGTTGTTTAGGGGAGTTAAGTTACTACAATTCAGATCCCTTATCTCATTCTGAAGTCCATCAGCATAGTAAGAGCTATGTGTAGCAAGCCTTTCTGACTAGTCCTTTATTGCCTTTATTGTTGCATTGTATAATGCATGTTTCTGAATATTTCTTATAATAATTGTTCAATAATTATGTATTTTATACATAATTAAACATATAATTATATATCATTATAATTTATTATAAAAATAGTTATAATTGTTATAAAATATATGATTATATTGATTTTAACAGCTATCCTCACCTGGGCTTCATGGAGGACACCATGTTGGTAGATGAAAAAACTCAATATTGTGAAGTGGCAGATTCTTCTAAATTAATCTATAGGTTGGCATTTTAGTTGTAATTCCACTGAATAGGATTTTTCAGTGAACCTAAAACATGTATTATAAAATTCATTTGGAGAATTAAAAATGATCCAAAACTTTAACAAAGAACAAGGCGGGGAATATACCCCTCATCTGAGAGCAATACTTGTTTCAATCTACAGTAATAAAACAGTTGAGCCTAGCAGCCTAGTGACTAAACTTTCCAGAATAGTTCTTGCATCTGATTTATGCCTCCATACTATAGACACAGAAGAAGATGGATGAGGATTTGAGGACATAGAGAGAGCAGATAATATTTAGGGGCGGTGGCTGTTGAAGCACCTAGTGCCTTTTCCCTCATCCATGGCCTTAGTTCCCGAATGTGTACGAGGAAACTAACCCTAAGAGCAGTTCTCGATATCACTTATATTTCCAATTTGTTGTGAGTTGGTACTGGTAGGGAAAAGACCCTCCATCTCCTCCACCAATGGATTATAATTCTTGATTTTAATCAAATAGGGTTATCCTCAGACAAAGCCTTCTACTAGTGCTCCTTTTGTCACTATCAATAGAAAAGGAAGTTTCTTTGGCCTCGCTCATAAATTCTCCAGGAACTAAAACTCCCAGCAGGACTCCCCTTCCCTGAGATCAGCAGTAGCCCTAGCAGGTGTAGCCTTCGAATCTGGCTGATAATTCTGATGATAATGTGTCGAACAGAATGCAATCCAGCCTGTTCTTATCGTTTTATTGGCTCTGCAAGTCTTAAAACTCATAAAAGGTGTTTTGTCAGTAGAAGCAGCCAGCACACAGGGAAGAGATAATTACGTGGTGAGGTATTATTTCCCATGACCTAATAACCATAACCTGTTTTAACTATATCCATTATAATATCCGTAAAATCTTGGTCATTTATTATCTGTTTTTCAAATCTCCCCCTGTCAGTAAAGATTTTAGGAAAGGTCAGAGCTGCCGACAGACCCTAGGGATAAAGAGCAGGATGGTGCTTTGGGAGATAGTAGTTCTTGCACCGTTAAGGACTATAAACTTTTTTAATTGAATTGTAAAAGTTTATAACTAATAAGGAAATTCTTTTAGGTGATTTTAATGTTATTTGGTCCTTTGCAATCGTCCACAGATGGAAACAGATGGCAAGGTCATGAAATGGGTGACTATTCAGCATCATAAAACGCAAGCACATTTTCTTCATTTAGAGATAGAGCCTTGCAGTCAAGATAATGTTATAGGTTATTATCTAGTTTCTATGAAAATCAAATACTTTTACATGCCAATATAAACAGAGAAGGGGCTGAGACTTCCAGGTGCAGAAAAGGAGTTGAGGAGAGCTGACAGATCTTTTCATAAAATAAATGCATATTTTCTATATTCTCCTTCAAATGACCTTAACCATTTCCTTCTGGTGATGGTAAGGCATATTCACCCTAGATAAGAATGGAAACTCATTACTAACAAAGGGTGATTTTAATAAGAGGATCACTTTCCAGCAAGATAACTATGTTAGATTGTAAATTCCTTGAGGATAAATTCGTGGTCATTCATTCAACAAATACTTAGTGAAGACCTACTATGCGTCACATATTTCTGTAGACACTTAAGATGGGTGAAGAAAATAGAAAATAAAAGTCCCTCTCCTTATGGAATTTACATTGAGGTAGGATAAATTAGGCAAAAACAATAAACAAAATTGATAAATAATACTTACGGCAAGAGGGAAGAACAGTAAAGACGCCTGGCTCACCTCCTCCCCACAGATGGAGCAGAACAGCATAAATACAAGAGAAACTGTCCTTGAAAACGCCCAGAGAACGGGAGGATCAGCATTTTCAAGAGACAAAGTGACAGAAAGCATCAGAAAAGGAAGGAAAAGTTGAAATATAATCTTGCCAAAATGCCACTGAGATGAGAGGGAGAGGGAGAGGGAGAGGGAGAGAGGCAGACACGCCGGGTTCCTTTCTGAGAACTGAAGGGCTCATGGCGTCTCTAGTACCTGGGGCACCGGGTGGGGGAATGAGCTGCCTTCCTCTGGAGAACAACAGGACTCTGGGGAGCAGAGACTTGGGGCCTTGTGCTACCTGGGAGCAGAAGGATGAACCATGCACAGATGTAACTGAGGGAGTAACCCTAGGGGAATGTGGGTGACCCAGATTGTGAGTCCTTAAAAACCCACACTTAAAAACTTATGACATGAAAATAGACACGCAAATAAAAAAGGTTTATTTTTAAGAGGAGTGAGAAGGAGGAAAGAGATTAATTGACAAACGTGTGTCTGGATGGTGTCTGTCCTACCAGGAGCAGAGACCAGGTTGCAAGTCAAGGATGGAAATGCAAAAGAGCAAGGTGGATGGTGTTATTGGACCAGAGAGGGTGGGGTGAGCTCATTCATTCTGCAGCAGGACACTGACCAAAGGTGCATCCCACTGGGTGAGTCCAGCAGATGCTGCTTCCTGGCTCCTTGGAGCATCTTCAGTTCTTGGGAAGTCCCTTCCACGATGTACAGACTCCAGAGAGGAGCGAGTCAGGAAGTCTCCAATAGCTTCCAGCGCATTTTCTTTTGCTGGGGTTGCTGAAGAAACCTTCCTTAAGAAACCTTACTTCTCTGCTCCTTTTCCAATGGAAAAAAAGATTTGCATTGGGTCAAGAAAGTTCTCATTTCAAGGGTGGAGTCAGAAGTAGATTAAACCTTCAAAAAGAAGATGTATATGCATGGGTTGAGTTGGAAAAAGTCTCCAAAATAGAGCTTTGGGTGGAAAGGCATAAAATGTATCTCGCATGTATATAGTGTATATAGGCATAAAATATGTACAGTATGATCCAGATTAATTTTTTCAAGATTGCACATGTAGGGATATTTGTGGGCCAGATATATAATTTTTAATGGGAAGAAACATCAATTTGCTGAACAACTGTAACCTCTGGGGAACGGTGAGGAACAGGTCTGTTGCAGGCTGGATTGTGTCCCCCTCTCAATTTATTTGTTGACCGTCCTGATTTCCAAACCTCAGGTGGTGCCGGCATCTCTGTAGAGGTAATTAAGGTCAACTGAGGTCACTGGTGTGGCCCCTCAGGCAGTCTGACCGGTGTCTTAGTAAAAAGAGGAAATCTGGACACAGAAGACAGAAGATGTGAAGACATGAATCTCATCTACAGCCAAGGAGAGAAGCCTGGGACGGACCTTCTATTGTGACCATCTGAAGAAATCAACGTAGGTCCCGACTTCCCGTTTCTCCAGAACTGCCTTGTTGTCTCAGGCCCCAACCTGTGTTCCCTTGGGATGGTCGCCCAACCTGACTTAACGAAGGGAGGAGTTAGAGAGACCAGCTTTTACTTGTTTTCAAGGTTTCTGTTCAGATAGTCTTATGATCATGTGGTGAAAGTATCTTACAAAGGGCACCCAGAAGCCCGCCCCCTCCTCCCCGCACCTGCATTTATCTCTCTGCTTCCTTTGTTCTGCACATTCCCTCCCTGGAATTGGGCTTCACACAGTGCGATCTGGAGGGAATAAGCGAGGCCCTGGCGGCTGCAGAGCTGGTGGCAGGAGGCCACGACCTGGTTCTTCCTTGTCCAGCCTGACAGCTGGTGTCTCGCCTACTTGTTTGGTGGTGGGGAGGATGTGCTGTTTACTGGGATGACTCTGGCATCATTTTTGTTCCCTTTCGCTCTGTTCTTTTGTCCAGTTCATTACCAGCACTTTTATGAAGACTCTGATTGGGAGCCCTGTGAGTTACAGTTCTTTGGTTGCAAGCAACAGAACATTTGTCTTACAGTCTTAAGTAGAAAAAAATAGGGCCTCCCCGGTGGCGCAGCGGTTGAGCGCTGCACTGTGGAGCTGTCGGCAGCGGCGACGCGAGTTCGACGCCCGGCCAGGGAGAATCCCACATGGCGCGGCAGACCTCTCCTGCCTCGCCCGCTGCTCCCCTCAGCAGTGTGTTTCTGATCTGCCTGTGCTGCTCCCCACTCTGTCTCTGGTGAACCCTCTCACCACCCCACGCCTATGGCCTGTACCCCAGCTTGTATGCGTAAATAAATAAACTTAAAAAAAAAATAAAAAAAATAAAGAAACTTTTAAGTAGAAAAAAATAATAATTCACTGAAAGGAAATAAGGGGTCCAGCAGATTCCAAGAAGCTCTGACTTGCAAGGGGAAACTGTAGAAGCAGGTCTGGAAAAAGACTATGAGCCAGGAAATTTCGGAGATGAGGGGAGTCCCAGCCTGAACTAATGGCCAGCACTTAGAACGCCACCAGTGAAGTGAGCCAGCCTCTGCTTGCTCTCCATTTGTGTTGGGGTCATTTCCATTCAGATTTACTAAAAGGAAAAAGTTTCTGAGGAGCTTCTGTTGGGTCAAAGGTCAACAGTTATTCCTGGAAGTAGGGCACGGATACTTCACCACTCTCCAGCATGGAAGCGCTCACTATAGAGCAGACTCACTGTGCTTTTACCAATGACAAGGATCGTGGGTAGCAAAACAGATTTCACTTGGATGATTGATTTGTTTATTCCACCATGTAAAACTGAACAGTGGCAGTGTTCTCTCCAAAGATCCTTCAGATATTGTCATCTCCCAAAGGACAGAGTTGGATTTATAGTTTTCTTGCACTGCACCCAAGATGATATGATTAATCGGCGCCTAGGGGTATAATGCCACATCAATCCATCACATTCTGTGTAGAGAGATTCCTTTTTTTTTTTAAGATTTATTTATTTTTGCATACAAGCTGAGGTGCAGGCCAGTGGTGTGGGGTGGTGAGAGGATTCACCAGAGACAGAGTGGGGAGCAGAACAGGCAGAAATACACTGCTGGGGGGAGCAGCGGGCGAGGCAGGAGAGGTCTGCCGCACCATGTGGGACTCTCCCCGGCCGGGCATCGAACTCGTGCCACAGCCACTGACAGCTCCACAGCACCGTGCTTAACCCATTGCACCACCAGGGAGGCCCTAGAGATAGTCCTTTTTACTTCTTGTCTGCGTCCCTCTCTGGTCTTGCTGCTTACTGTAAGCATGTTCTCCTTCTCAAGGTGGTGCTCATTGTGTCGGGGAGTTTTACTTCATTCCTCAGGTGATTGAAACCCCTATTCAGCAACCCCATCAGTGGAAGGAAATACAGACTGTTAGACTCTTCCTTTCATCTACGTAGTTACAGACCCAGGGGAGATTTGTGTTAGTTTCTTTGCCTTGTAGATTTTAGAAATTTCTAAAAGTTTAGAATTAAAGTATCTAAAGGAATATATGGCAATGATCCAAATACTAGATTTTATGAACTCCAATGGAGTATTACATTGATTTGGCCCTAGTTATGACATTACTATTTTATCCTTACCTAATTAAAATAGAAAATTAAAATTTTGAAGTTTGGGTCTGGATTTTAACCAGATGCCCCAAAAGTGATGTGGGATGGGATTTTATAATGAGGTAGAAAGAATGTGAGCTCCTGGCATCGGACAGATCTGTGTATGCTCCCTGTGAAATCGGTCATCATTCCAGGAGTGAACCGTGTACGAAATGAGCTCTGGACGCACAAGCTGCCGACGGAGAATACGTGGCGGATTCAGCAAAGGCGCGTCCCTTTCATTCCCTCGCTCTCCTCAACTGGCTCTGCTAAAGAGAAGAGGCAAGAGAACTGAGAACATCTGGTCTAGACTGAGGTGAAAATTCACATGGAGACTCTGACACATGCTAGTTAGTCAGCTAGTTTAATCTAGTTAAGTAGCTGACTAGTTAAGTCAACTAGTTAACTAGTTATGCTAGCTAACTAGTCATGCCAGTTAAGTCAGCTAGTTAAGTCACTTCAATTTTTAGAACATTAGTTTTCTCCTCAATAAAAAGGGGCTAAAATAGCTATTTCTTGCTGTTATTGTCAGGATCAGATGAGACACTTGTTATGCCTATTTCCAGCACATAGTGAGTATTCAAAAATTCTAACGGTGATGATTTGGAAGCTGACATATTTCCGTGACTGGCTCATTTCAGTTCATGAGAGCAAGAACATGTTTCAGGCAGCTCGGCGATGGCTTGTTTGTTTCATCTGTCTAGTTCTAACTCCGGTTCCTGTGAATGCAAGAGTTGTGGCTTGAAACCAGAGCAAATACCACGACTCACAATTTCCTAAAGTGTTCCTGGAGTACATCCCCACCCGGAGATGTCACGTAGTGGATGCTCAGGAAAATGTTTGGTGTCCAACAATACTGGGAAAATTTGGATTAACAAAAGCCAACTACCTTAAGAGGTGGCTGATGGAGCTGATGGAGGAGATATAATGAAAAATAAGATTAGAACTAGACCCACACAAGGAAGTGGGGGGAGAAGAAATCAACATAACCATGAGCACAATCCCTAGGTGCCAGCTCCTGAGTTACAAAGCACAGGTAGGAGCTGGAGGGCAGTCTAGGGGCAAAGATATGGAGATTGAGCCCATTGTAGAATCTCCAGTCCCTTTCCTAATTCTAGTGAGCCAGCAAACAGACAGCCATCCTCAAGGATGAGCCCCTCCCAAATGAAAGAGGGCTATATCAGTGCCATTCTGTGCAAGAACTCGGGGCAGCCATTTCTCTGCCCACCTGTGCCTAGGCGGGGGCTTTCCTTTACCAACTCTGGCCCTCTGTGACCTGCACCACGCAGGCCTCTCTTAGCAAACCTCCCCCTCAGCAGGGCAGCTCTTTCTGCCCACTTGTGTCTGTACAAGTGTCCTTTACTTCCTTGCCCTGTTCTTTAAGTATAACTGAGTCTCTGTCTCGTGGAGAAACTTGTCACGTGCCGCTGTAGGGAGCTCTGGGGAAACCTTTCCCAGAGTGAACCCAAGGACCCCGCTCTGTCTATAATGACATCAGAGCCACGTGAAGAGAGGCGATTACAGCCGACAATGGAAGTGGCCCTCGCACCCTTGTGGTTTAATCTAGCTGCTCTTGGAAGTTGAACTTTTCCCCAGAATTGACTTGCAGCCTATGAGGGAGAAACAAATTGCCTCCCCACTGTTCACACTTCTGCTCTGTCTGTAAATGTTAGAAAATACCATAAAAAGAAATGTGACTTCCTGCAGCAGTAAATATGCAAATATACATTTTCTCCAAATATGGCAAGGATATCATTCCTCCCCCCCACTTTTACCACCTTGGAGTCCCTTAACAGGTTTGAATCTGTTGACAAAGCCTTTTAAAGCCATCGAGCTGACTTTTTCCTTTCAAATGCTAACAATCTGTTAACCATATTCCCAGGGAACTTGGAGAGGGCTTGAGCTTTCTTTCTCTCTCTCTCTCTCCCCCCACCCTGTGCCTCCCTCCCTTCTACTTCCCCCCCTCTCTCTCTCTTTGCCCTCTTATTCTCTGGCACTCCTTCCCTTGGATGGGCAAATTGAAACTCACTTAATCATCTGTAAGCCAAGCACCACAATTTATTCCATCACATTCTATGCCACTGGCTAAGCAATGACTTGAAATGTTATGCACAGTGGAATCCTTTGTTTCTAGCCCACCACTGAAGTAAAAGTAGTTTTGCCTGCTGAAGAAATGGGTCCTATTATTTATGTATGAAATGCTTTAGCTTGTTGCAGGCTTCCAAGCCTTCCATTTACCCATCAATGTTTAGAAATGTCGTGATGTTTCTATCCAAGTTGGAGGCAAAACAGGAGATCAGAACTCTTGTGGAGGGTCGTCAAACCAACTGGCAAAGCGCGCCCTCAGGGTCAAAACAGACTGTGTTCCAAGCCTTGCGTGATGTCCTCATGGGCTAGATTTCCTTTAACCTCTTGTATGCCCATTGTATTTAACAACAAAATGCTGATTTTCAGGACCCTAGGGTGGTGGGGACTATAGCAGATACCATCATGTCTTCCTACTTGCAGAAATAATTCGAGCTGTGCAAAACTGAGGGTTTGTGCAAGTGTGAGCGCAAGTCTGCATGTGCCTGTGGGTGTGCTGAGTGTAGGTGCAGGCCTGCATGCCCGTGCATGTGTGCATGTGTGCATGTGTGAGACCCTTGGGCATGGGGGGATATGCGTGTGTGCATGTCCATGTGTACGTGCATGTGTCCGTGTGTGAGGGCACACGTGCCTGTGGGAATGCTGAGTGTGTGTGTGCCTGGCCCTGTGTGTCCTCTGGGTGTGTTGGGTAGAAGTGCGTGTGTGTGCTTGTGTCCCATCGGTGTGTGTCTGTGCATGTGTTGTGGACGTGTGTGGATGTGTGCGCATGCGCGCATGTGTGCTCGGTCACTGGCCTGGAGCAGCCTTTGTCACATAATCACACTGACAAATGCAGTGGCGTTTGAAGAGTCTGACATTGCAGTTGCTCTGGGAACAGCTTGGGGTTGAGCTCTTCCTAATTATATTTAATTGCACAACCCTGGATTCCACACTGAATCTCATCTGAAATGGGAGGTGTGACGGGGAGGAAGGAAGACAGAGAGTCAGCAGTGGCCTCGCTCACAGCCCAGACCAGCCGCAAGAGCCTAGCAAGATGACCAGCAATAGGACAGTAGAACCCCTGGGTGAGATGTGACTGTCGCTACACGCATGTAAATGGGTCATTTCCATTTTTTTTTTAAGATTTATTTATGAATACAAGCTGGGGTACAGACCAGAGGTGTGGGGTGGCGAGAAGTTTCACCAGAGACAGAGTGGGGAGCAGAACAGGTAGATCGATGGAAACACACTGCTGAGGGGAGCAGCGGGCGAGGCAGGAGAGGTCTGCTGCGCCATGTGGGAATTTCCCCAGCCGGGCTTCGAACTCGCGTCGCCGCCACTGACAGCTCCACAGCGCAGCGCCTAACCGCTGTGCCACCGGGGAGGCCTCATTTCCATTTTTTAAAGATTTGAACACCCCAATATCCAATAGCAGCATCCTCTGAGAAGGGAGAACGCAGCTGACCTTACAGGGGTGATTCAAGCTTCACCTGCTAAGATTTCAGTTTTTGGTTTTTGCAAGGGGCATTCATTGTCTTCATTATCTTTCATATAAAAGAAGAAAGAAACACAGCAGAGGAAATATTTACCTCCTCAAGTTTATAAAGACTGTAACGAATCCCTCTGAACAGACACGTCTTTGCAGGAGGAGCCAGAGCAAGGTTTGGTTCAGAACTTGGTTTCCTGTTGCCAGTTGCAGAATGTTGGGGGAGAACTGTCACCTTTTATCTCTGTTTGATGCAAAGGTCACCCCTTCTCCATGGCCACTGAGAACACAATGGCTGTTGTTGATTGGCAGCTGGAGTCCAGCCCTTCGGGGCGACTGGTAATACGTCTCCAGCCGACAGGAGTAACAGGTTCGAGATTGAAATTCTCCTGGGAACTCTGCATTGCTCTCAAATTTAGAAGTTGCTCTTCTAGTAGAAGCTGGAGGCCATGGGACATGAAATTACAGTTTTCGGATGTATTTACAGAGGTGCTGGTGGCCATACTGTCCACGGACCAAGGAAACTGTCTAGGAACAGGTGGCCGTGTGGAAGGCTTCATGCTATCTAGCCCGACCAAAACTGTAAAATCTTGTCCTGCTCAGGAAGATGGGCATATAATAAGAAAGTTTTATAATTTCCTAGAAATCCACAATTTCTGGAACTGCAAATCTAGATTTGGCATTTGACTTTTTCTAAATAAGAAATTGACAAAAATAGCTACCATCCTATTTTATGTAGTTCTTAATTGTCAAAGATAACCTACATAATGAAAGTAGGCATATTTTTCAAAAGAAGCAACAGTTACCATATAATTATTCGCTAACTTTGAGTTCACTGTGACAGAATCATTTTCTTAAACCTATGGAAACAGACATCCTAGAGATTATCACAGAAAATCACCTGTCTAAATTTTCTTTTGCTGAAAGGGCACCAGTGACAGACCTGGAGCAACTTAGGAATTTCTTTGAGCTTGGAAATCTGTCACCAGCAAGGAGGCTGCTCATGAACTTGCTGCATCTGGTTGGAAAACACTGAATTATGAAAAGCATCAGTCTCAGGTTGTACCTCCCATTGAAAAGAGGGCTGCTCAGAACTTGTCATCATGTGGGGTCCTTCTGGCTTGTTTTTAAAATTATTAGCATATTTTACTGATTGGAACATCTGAGAATGTTATTCCAAGAAGACACGAGTTCCCCAGAGTGAGGCGTGCTTGGAAAGAGGCTACATTATGTTTCTCAGCCTCTTACAGTCGTTCCCGTCCAGGGAATATGTGGCAATAGCTGGAGATATTTTTGCTTTTCACGACTTGGGGAGGATCTACTGCCGGAAGCTAATGGCTAGAGACCACAGATCTGCTCAGTGCCTGCTGTGCAGCCATCCTAATGGGCAGGTCCATTGTTGATTCGTGCAGACAAAAACGGAATGTTGGAGCCTTCAGTATATTTTACAGGCCTCAACAGAGCTATTTTTTTTTAAGTAAAGAATTCCCTAGTAGCAAAATATTAAAAATAAGCAAATGTTCATCAGTAGAAATTGGTTAATGCATTTGTATCTATACACTTGAGCTACACAACCATAAAAATTATTGATATGGTTATTTTACTGACATGAAAAATAGCCATGATAAATCAAAAGCAGTAACTAGAATTTAATGTTTTTCTTAATTAGAAAGATAAGCAAATCCTATAATATCCATATAAAATAGAATATCACTAGTCATTTTTTTGAATGTTGAGAGTATGGGAAGTTTTGACTCCTTTCCTTTGTTATCCAAAATTTTTAAAATGATGAGCATGAAGTACTTTATGATTAAAAAAACACTGAAGTCATTTCCGGGTTTAAACAAAACCAACATTAGAAGCAAAAGAGAAAACCGTACCTGAGTTAAAGGCAGGAGTTTCAGAAAGCCGTCGGAGACTCCTGAACACGACCCCACCCCATTTTCAGAAGAATTGAGAGTTAGAATTGACATCGACTGTGATGACCAACTGTTGGGAAAAACAGGCCAGATGGTGTTCAGCTTCTCTCTCTGGTGTGCTTTAAGAGGGCATTGTTGGGTTTCACAGAGGCTGTTCACAGCAACAATTACCAAACATCTTTGCAGCTAGGTCAGCCCAATTATCATTTAGCCAGGATTGCAAGATGTTTTTAGAAACGTCTCACTAACTCACAACTTGTCTTTGCAATACAGAACACATTTCTCCAAAGAGCTCATGTTTATATCCTTCCACTTTTCTTGAGGGCACTTTTGACATTGCAAGCACATCGTTCCCCTGTAAATAGTTGAGCATGCAGGAGACCTGCAATTTGCACAGCTGAATCTTGTGACAGGATTATGTCCACAGGCAATTCAGCGACATGAACGATGGCACGACTAGGAGAGATCAGGAAAGAAAATTGTGTCACGAGCCAAAAAGCCTTTCCAAAGTTTCCTAAGAAGCTGGTGGACTGAAGGTACCTGATGTATTCACGCTCTTAATGACCAAACTTGAGTCATTATTTCTAGTTTCATAGCAAGAAAAGTCAAGACCACAGCAGAGACCTCAATCCAACACCGATAACTGTCCATTTTTATTGTGCATCTAAGCACAAAACCCAAGCCAATTAAATGAGCAGTCTTTATTCCAGGCCCAGGTCTTTCTTACTGTGGACTGTCCATGTTATAAATTTTCTGAGTATTAGAATCTTAGAGAAGCTACATGGCTAAAATATGTTTTTGATCGGTTAACTTTCGCCCGCCTATTAAAGCGGGCTCTAACCATGGAGTGCAGTGCATGCTTTGCAAGGCTGGAATCTGGTGTGGCATTTATGAAAGGGTTAAGAAAGAGATTCCAGCTCCTCTTGAAAGGAAGTTTCAAGATCTTTTTTTAATGCATAGGCGTCACATACAGCAGATGCCCAGTTTCGCTGGGCGTCCTGTTCCGCAGTCCGTGTCTAACGAGCCATCATGCTTGCGAGGCCGGCTTCTCCCTTCTCTGGGGCCCCACAGATCTGCCTGCGAAGAGGAGAGAGGAGAGGGGTTTTCGCTTAGGGATCCCTGAGATTGGTGCTCTGGCTGCTCCACTTCACTTTCTCACGTCCTCCAGTGTGGCACAGTGCTGCTCTTGGAGGGGCAGGGAGGCGGTGCTTTTATTCACCACAACTTTCCCCAAGGGTGTGGCTCAGACTGCGAGTCTTTTCTGTTCCCCTAAGGAGTCAGCTTTTGAGATTCCAAATCCAGGAAGATAATTTTCTCTGCTGTCAAATGCCTTCCCTGGCAGTGACAGCAAACCAGGCAGGTTCAGTGGCCCCTCTCCCCACCCCCAGAGTAGGAACATCCTAATGGGGTCCGGGAGAGCCAAGGAGGGCAGGGAGGGGAGGGAAAGTGTGTGGCCCTTACTATACGTATATATAAAAGAGGCAGGAAATTGATTTTAACCAATAATTATTATATAAGCCAATATTGGCATTGTAGGGACAGGAAGGCAATTTCTCCCCATCCCTCTGGGTTCGTCTCAGGCTGGTTGAATAATCAAATTAATGTCAAACAGATTAGTAGGTGAAAAGAACAAATTTAATTATATACACATGGAGAACCACATGGCTGTGGCTTTTACGGTCAGTGGGCAAAATGAGGAGCTATGTCCTGAGCTGAGGGAGGGGCAGGGGCCTGGCGCTTCAGGGAGAGCGGAGGGGCCCACATGGTGAGGAGAGGGGAACTTGTGTGATGAAGACCAGATGCTCGGTCATGTATTATAGATAGGTCTCTCTAGCACGAAGTTTATTTCAGATCAAAATACTCATTCTAGGTAATGGCCTTAATTTTCATTCTTCTAGATAGTTAAAGGAGTGGTAAGTTCCTCATGAGCCTGCAGGGCCTCCACTGACCTCAACTCAAAGTAATCCACATGCATCAGTGGCTTGTTCGGAAAGACTGTCCTGAATATCTGGGGGAGTCTGTCTTCCAGCATCTTTGCCAGTTCTTCGAAGTCAGTCCTCAAGCACTCTGCCCATGTGGCATGGGCAAGCCAGGGGCAGGGCGAACAGGCGCATTCACTCTGCACACGGGCAAACAGATAAAGGAACCTGGCAGCCCTCCATAGATTTCACAGGCCTTTAATGCTGAAGCAGGGGACCCAACATAGGCAGACCAGCAGGCAGGAAGGCAGAGGGGCTGGGAGACAGGGAGCAACTGTGCCCCCCAATTCCCCAAGACTCTCCGTGCTCTCTCACTTCTCCCTGGTGTTCCCTCTGTTCCCTCCCAGTTTCCCTCTAGCTTCTCGTCTCTTTCTTGTCAATCTTGTCTCACCTGGCAATGATCTCTTCCAGGTGTCCACACTTATAGGTTCAGGTGTCCTGTGCTCTCTGGCTTCTTGGCTCACACCTCTCGGCCCCCTGCATCCATGCATGTCCTGTGCTCACGCTTCCACTCACTCTTTGCACCAACACCGTATCATGTGTGAGCCATGAAATCTGGGAGGAAAGCCAGGCTTCAGGTGGTGGCCATAGAGGCCAGTGGTGGGTAGGTGGAAAAAAGCCTGAGTAACTCCATTTTCCCGACACCATGGTGGAGGAAGGAGGGAGAGGACAGAGAGGATGGAATTCCTCAGTGCAGAGCGCCCACTGAGTCACGGTGGGCAGAATGCAAGCAGAGCAGATTTGTGGTTTTGCAAACGATGCTACATTGTTTTAATTAAACTTACCTCACAAAATTGCAAAAGCTTAATAAGGTTCCTACGAAGAAAATGCAGATTGAAAGCAGCAATAATAATGTTAGCATCAGCACGTAGCAAGGAAATGCGAACAGCATGCCACTCCCACGTCTGGGACCAGCTCTTCCCCTGCTAGACTCAAGGTTAAAAGAAGCCTGACAGGATATTCTAACCAGCATTCTGTTTCTGGGGCAGAAGGGAAGCTTAAACCGTCCGTTCCAGTTAATGGTGGCAGGTTACCACTGAGACGTCAAAATGCTTTTCAAAAGAAATTTCTGGAAAGAGTCTTTTAAGAATAGATCTTTGGGTGGGTTTAGGGACTTTAAAAAGTAACAATAAAAACATGGAGGTAGAATTTTATTTTGTGAAAAATATTTTTGAGGGAGATTTTATTAGGTACGTGAACCCTTGTGTTTAAAAGGAAAGCCTTTCACCATTTTAATTTATGAGAACAATCAGTTGACATCAGGGAAGCTGGACATTTGCTAGTTCTAAAAAATCATTTACAAAATTGGCAGCTGTATTTGGAAGTTAATATCAGATTTAGGAAGGAGAGTCATCAATGTCCTTCTTCCATGTGAATCCAAACACCTTTTGTGATATCTTTATAACCCTGAGCTGCCATGAGAAGTCAACTATTAGAATGAGAGCTCTAAGTCATCATTCAACATGCATTTTTAAAAAAACAATGAAGCAAATTCAGTCATGTTATTGCCCATAAAATATCAGTAATAATTTTCAGTTGGAGCAAAGTGTGTTTTACTATGAATATATGAAATTAAATTTATAATTATTAGGATATTTGTTACATCCGTTTTTATCAAAAAGCTATTTTGAACTGAAGTCATACAACATCTATAATATAGTAGGGTGTCATGTGTATGTAATAGACAATAAAATATTGTACATGTATTACCACATGTGTTCAAAATGTCTTAACCGAGAGGAATGCAGCATATATTTTTTTGAAGATTTATTTATTTATACATACAAGCTGGGGTACAGGCCAGAGCGTGGGGCGGCAAGAGGATTCACCAGAGACAGAGTGGGGAGCAGAACAGGCAGATCAGAAATACACTGCTGAGGGGAGCAGCGGGCGAGGCAGGAGAGGTCTGCTGCGCCATGTGGGATTCTCTCCGGCTGGGCGTCGAACTTGCATCAAGCTGCTGACAGCTCCGCAGCGCAGCGCTCAACTGCTGCGCCACCCAGGAGGCCCAGGAATGCAGCATATTTTTTTAATGGAGATTGGCCTTGGCCCTAATTAAGTTTGGAGAGCATCAAGTTTTAAGATAAAAACTCTTGTAAGTTAGAGAACATAGGGCTTAATACTTCTAAGGAGGAAATGGCACATAAATTAGGACAAGGGGGGACAATAGTATGGTGAAGGGTAAATTTGGACTTTTAATACTAAATGTAACATCTACCTACATGTTGCTTTTCAATGATGCATATCTGAAACTTCCATGTTATAATGCAATGTTATTTCAATAGAAATACAATTTTAAAAATAAGTTTTTTAAATATATGTATTTCTAGCCTCTCATACAACGTCTGCCCTTGAAGGTTTGACAAATCCAAAGCGACACCCAGGCCACTCTGGCTTGCCTGTTTCCATGGCATGGACCAGTGGATGGGGCCATATTGTCTGGGCCTGCTTTCTTCTCTGTGTGTGCCGTCATCCATCGTTGCCTTTGCCCAGAGGGGTCACACCACCAGGTCTGTGCCCCTCATTCATCTCTCCTTGTCATACTTCTCAAGAGCTCCCACGCCCTTGATCTGACCTCACCTCTGAAGAACATCCTTGGCCATTTCTGGTGGAGGGGAGATTCTGCCTTCTTTGAAAGTCCAGGACAGTGGTTATGGACTGAGCAGGTCAGAATATCTCACTTTTGGACCTCCCTGATGGTGCGGTGGTTAGGCGCTGTGCTGTGGAGCTGTCGGTGGCAGCGACATGGGTTCGATGCCTGGCCAGGGAGACTCCCACATGGTGCGGCAGACCTCTCCTGCCTCGCCTACTGCTCCCCTCAGCAGTGTGTTTCCATCGATCTGCCTGTTCTGCTCCCCACTCTGTCTCTGGTGAACCCTCTCGCCGCCCCACGCCTCTGGCCTGTCCCCCAGCTTGTTTGCATAAATAAATAAATCTTTAAAAAACAAAAGAATGTCTCACAGTTACCTGGTACCTCTTCCAAACATGATTTCCTGGGCTTCCCCGAGAGACTGATTGACTAGTTTTGGTGAAGGGACAAAATGATGGACATTGCTTGCATGGCTGTATTTTTGGAAGTGCTTCCGTTGACTCCAAAAGAGCCATCATTCTCGGAAAACAGTATCTGAAGGTTCTTGTTTGCAGGATCTTTAGCACATCTTTCTTTTGTGGTGTCTGTTATCTTTTAGGGCATTATCTCATCTTCCTAACTAACCTGGTAGTGATTCAGTCAGGGATAACAATTATAATTGTTATTGTTTGACCATAATAGATAATCATGAAATCATTTATTCATTATGAAATAAGGATTGATAGATGGATGGGTTTTAATCACTGAACTCTTTTAGATGACTCTCTGTGACAGTGTAAAATACTAATGAAATTAATGGAGTCCTAAGAAAAAGCTGGTGACATTGACCTTTGAACCCAGTAGGTAGATTTTTATTTCATTCTTGAATTTTTTTTTTAAAAAGGATGTTCTGAAATGCTTCCATGTATTTCTTCCAATCAAATACAATGATCTTTTAAAAACTTACATTTCAACAAATTTCTCTCAAGTTTTCTCTAACCAAATAATGTTCAAGGGATTTTATTTTTAATGAGTGAAGCCATGAATTGGAAAACAAATATGTGGAAGCTATTAACAGGCCAGTAAATTAAAATAAAAAGGAAGAAGTTTTCTATGACTACAAGAGAATTCTAATTTACATGCAAATGTGTGGAGGATAAAATGTGTGCTGGAATTTACTTTTAATGGGTAGTGAATCTAGACAAGAGATGAGAGGGACAAATTGGTGTCTGTCAAACCCACTACTGGTTAGAAGGCAAAGAAATGGACTAGTATCCTTAAGGATGAACTATTTTATTAATAATCTTGATGCATGAGAAAAATTATTAATTCATCTAACTAACATTAGTACGTAAATTATTCATTAGCGAACTATCAGAATAACATTAGAATTTCTGGGGACACAAATTGTGCGTGATTCTGTCTTCTATCTTGTAAGAGATGCTGTAGTTTGAATGAGCAGCAACTACATTAATGAACTATAATTACAGGTGGCATGGGGAAATTAGGGCATTGAGTGCGGTTATAAACGTGCTCTTAGAAAACGGCTTTGCTTAGTTATGTTGGCGTGGCCTCTTCATCTGCTGGGCTACTTCTTTCTGATTTCAGAGTTTCTCTAGGGCAGTCATAGAAGCAGGTGGTTTAATGTTTGTTAGTTATAGATTTTTTTTGTCTCAGACGTGGGCACCTCCTCTGCTGTCCTTGGGACCTGACCCTGCTCTGAAAATCTCTGGCTCTAAAGCAGGCTCACTTCCCATGGCAGGGAAAACTGTAGCCCCAAACCACTTTCCAGCCTGATTACAGCAAACTAACAAGTCAATTTGTTTTCTGGGCAGAACCAGACAAGGCATGTATTTGGGCAAAGGAAGATTAAGAATTTAATATAAAATGACGCGCACACACATGCAGGGTAGATGCCACACACATATGTACGTGGAGATTTCTCTGCATTCTATGGGGGGGGGTGTTTTCAGCCCACTCTCTTCTCCTACTTAAGACCCCTCACTGCGTCTTACCCCTTTGAGAATTAAATCCAAAGTCTGAAACTTCCAGGCCAGGAAGGAGCATTTCCTCCTCTTTGCTCAAAGCCAGTGCCCTCGCTTTAATCTGCCTGGCACTGTGCCCACGGTCACCTCCTTCTTTCCTTCAGACTGATGGTTTGTTAGGAAACCCAGAGGTGACTATCAAGACTGAGCAAGCTTGTCTCTGTCTCAGGGTTTGCTCCCTTCAGTTCCTCTGCCTGGAATGCTCTCCCCTCCTTCCTTCCAGACTGAGCTGCCCCTGGCCCCCTTTTGAAATCCAGCTTTCACCTCCCATATCACCTTCTGGAAAGATCTTTGCTGATCTCTCCAAAGGAGCCTCCTTGGGAGGGAGCCTCAATCTTGAGACATGGCACTTGGGGGGGCTTGTTGGAGACCCTGGGTCCCCTGCCCAGAGACTGACTCAGTGGAACCAGGAGAGGCAGGAGAATGAACATCTCCAGAGGTTCCCAGCTGCAGCCGTGGAGACCGCTCTTTGGACGCTGCGGCTCCGCCGCCTCCTCTGCTTTAATTCTCTGCGTGGCACTTAACACTGGCTGGCTTTTTTTCCCTGGTTCATTCAGTGTCTGCAGTGTGTCCTCCCACTGGGGTGTGGGCTCCATGAGAACAGGGAACCTTCTCTTTTGCCCCATACTCTCTCCCCCAGTACCTGGATGCTGCCTGCCCTGCAGCTGACATCCCGCAAGTATTCCCTGGTTTGCAAACCCAGCTGTGGGTGAGGAGCGGGGGACCAGGGTTGAGCAACGTAGGCCCAGCCCTGGAGGGTGCCTAAGATACTGTGGAATTCCACCGCGCCCCCCAGATATACACGAGCTCTGTTATAAAGTGGGGCGCACCTAACAGCCTGTCTTATCTGAGAATAGGAGATTCTGGTTAGAGGATGCTTTTCCAGAGTTCAGATGGACACGAGTTGAGGGAAGCGTGGCCTGAATCGGTAGCTTTGCCACCTTTTAAAATTGTGTTGCTTCTAGACAACAGCCTCGCCTTGGTAACTTGGAAGTGCCAAAGGGCTACTGATGGACAGTTTCTCTCAACAGTGCTCACTAAGAATTCCTGGTTTAAAATGACTTTGGGTGGAATTATGTGACGTTCATCTTTTTGGCGTTTGTGACGCCTAGGAGAAACAGTACTGCAGTGTGTTCTTCTTAGCAATGGGCCTTTCCAAATGAATATTTTCAAGAAACTGATTGAAGACAAATAGAAAAAAAGGGAATGTGGAGCCTTAACATGTGACCAGGAAAAAAAGATTTTTAGACACAGTAGTTAGAGTATCTAGCTGGGTAAGATTGAGCAATTGCAAGGGAAAACACAGAGATGGTGTTCCATCCAGCTCACCCTTCCTCTTTATTTTTTAATATTTATTTATTTTTGCATACAAGCTGGGGTGCAGGCCAGAGGTGTGGGGCAGTGAGAGGGTTCACCAGACACAGAGTGGGGAACAGAACAGGCAGATTGACTGAAATACACTGCTGAGGGGAGCAACGGGTGAGGCAGGAGAGGTCTGCAGCGCCCTGTGGGAAGCTCCCCGGCCGGGCATCGAACTCGCGCCGCAGCTGCCAACAGCTCCACAGCGCAGCACTTAGCCGGTTGCACCACCAGGGAGGCCCTCACCCTCGTGACAGAAGGGTGACACTCGGAATTTCTGACTGACACTTGGAAGCCTGACTCCTTGGAGGAGGATAGGTCACCTCCTGTCAGATAGTTCTCAAAGCATTTCATTTGCTAGTTCAATATAAAAAGATTGTTTTGTAAACACTCCAAGAGAAACCTGATTTTCCAGTTCCCAAAATGAGTCTGTTTACTATTAATTTTCTTTTCTTTACTTTTTATTTTTTTATAAATATATATTTTTATTGTTATTTATGTCTTTTACATTTTGTATTCCCCTTGGGTAGCCCACCACCAATTCACCCCTGATCCATCTCCGTGGTCCCTTGTGTTCTTTTCTATTCCATTTTGTGCCCTTATCCTCCCCTCTCCCCACCCGCTGATTGTCTCTCTCCTGTTTGGTTTCCTTATAGTCCTGTAATAAGTGAAACCATTCAATATTTTTCTCTTTTTTTTCTTGCTTATTTCACTGAGTATGATCCCCTCTAATTCCATCCATGTCGCTGCAAATTGCATGTGTTTATCTTCTTTGAATGCTGAATAGTATTCCATTGTGTATATGTACCACATCTTCTTGATCCAATCGCCTATTTTTGGACATCTGGGTTGCTTCCATACCTTTGCTATTGTGAACAGTGCTGCAGTGAACATACGGGTGTTTCTTTGCCCTCATCATTTTCAATATATTTTCCTTGTCTTGAATTCTCGGTAGTTTTACTATCATATGTCTTGCTGTTTTTTTTTTTTTCTTTCGTTGTAATAATATGGAGATCGTCTGGCTTCCTGTATGTCAATTTTTGTTTCCTTTTTAATGTTTGGGAAGTTCTCTTCAATTATCTCCTTGAGAAGTTTCTCTGTTCCTTTGTCTCTCTCTTCTACTTCTGGGATTCCTGTGATTCTGATGTTTCCTTTTTTCATGGTGTCAGATAGTTCTCAAAGCTTTTCCTGATTCTTTTTCCTTTGTTTTTCTCTTTCCTTTTCTGCCTTGATTCTGTTAGTATCTTTATCTTCCAGAGTGCTTATTCTTCCCTGTATATCTTTTAATTCACTTTTCTGGCTTTCCCTGGATTTCTTTAGCTCCTCTACTAATGTTTTTAAATCTTCCATTTCCCTCAATTTCTTCTTTATGGATTCATTCTCGTTCTTTGTTCTTTTAAATCTTCCAGTTCCTTCAATTTCTTCTTTATGCATTCATTCTCGTTCCTCAGTTCTTTGTTCTTTTCATTTAAGTCTATCATTTTTTTTGTGATGGCTATTTTGAAGTCTTTATCTGTTAGGTGGATGTAATCTTCTATGTCCATATTAATGGATTCTGGAGAGGGATTTTCTTTTTGTGGTGTATTGTTTTGAGGGTCATTTGTGACTTTTTTCTTTCCCATTGTTGGTTTTCTGCTTTGCTCTGTTCGTAGCTTTCCGCTGGTGCTAGTGGGCATGACTCCTGGTTTTACTTGCTCAGGAGTGTTTGTGGTTCCCTAGTGTCTGAGTTGCCTTGGCTGTGGCTGGGTATCTTCTGGATTTTCTTATTGTTCTTTGTTGAATTTTTGTGTTTCTCGTGGCGTGTCTCCAGTGTGTTTCTGGTTCTGAGTTGAATTAGGGAAGATGAAGGGGTGGTTTGTAGGAAAAAAGAAAGAAAAGGGAAAAGAGAGAAAGAAAAGAAAAAAAACAAAAACAAAAACAAAAACAGGGAGAGGAAAGAAAAGGGGAATGAAGATGAAGAAAAGTAGGAATGAAGGACCAAGAGAAAAAGGTAGGTTAAAAGTTTAAAAAAAAGATAATAATAATAATAATAACAAAATAGTAAAGAATAAAAAATAAAAAATAATAATAATAAAAAAAGTATTGGGAGAAGTGAATTTGGAGTTCTGTAGTCCTTTTGCTCTTAGGTTCTGGGGTTTCTGGTTAGGTCCCCTGCTGGGGTTCAGCCCCTCCTTTCCAGTGACAGATGTTGTTGTCTTCCTGTTGCTGCTGTCATTAGTCCTTGCTGGGAGTCTTTCTATTCTTTCTCCCCTCCTCCCCCCCCCTTTTTTTTCCCTTTCCTCCAATGTTTGCCTGGGGCTATTCCTGCCCCTGGGGTTATGTCTGGTGGGGAGGGGTTGGGAGCCTCTGGTCTTAGTTTCTTTTCTGCTGCTTGGGGCCTGCTACTCCATGAAGGGGTGCAGGGGTGGAGGCTGTGGGTGGCTGTTGATCAGCGTTTCACCTCCTCTAGTTTCTAGGGTGCCAGTGTGCAGCCACCTAGAAGTTGGGGGTGTGGCAAGTGCTGTGCCATGTTCACCACCTGCTGAGGTCTTTTTTTGTTTGTTTGTTTGTTTGTTTGTTTTGCCACCCTCTGGGTGCCAAGATGCTGACACTTTGCAGGGGAGGTTGTGGTCAGAGATAGTTTCAGCAGGAGATAGTTTCAGCAACAGGTATGGGAGGGGTTTTGGGGATTGTCAGTCAATAGTCCTTAAATGCCATGCCTCCTATCAGCTTGGGATCAATTTGCAGTCTAAAGCCCAGAATGTTTGAGGTGGTCACCGCAGGAGGTTTTCTGGCCTAACCGGTTTTTCTGGCTAATTTATCACCTAGCAACCAGTGGGGGATTTTTCTTGCTTGGACTTTCTCCCCTTTAAGAAGTTACCTAGCCCCAGGTGGGGGATGGGACACAGTGACCCTCCAGCTTTCCTGCTCCTCAGGGCTGCCACACAGGGAAGAGAGGGGGGTCGTGGGGTGGGGAAGTGGGGGTCACACTCCCAGTCGGCTGGCTGGAGCCCTCCAACCTCACCGCAGTTTCTAACCTTGTATTCAGTGGCTCTCAGGGGAAGCCGGTTTGCCCATCTCTCCTTTCTGCTGCTCCTTTGTGTGGAGTCCGATGTCTTTTCTCTTCTCTTTACTCCGACTCTTTGGTTCATTTTTAAGTCTAAAGCACCCCCGGGGTTGATTGTATTGCGTAGGGTACCCAGTTCTCTTCGAGTCAGCTCTCAAAGTTAGGGATATTTTTCTCCATAAATCGATTTTTTGTGGGAGAGCCTGATCCTAGCATCTGTTTGCTGCCATGTTTTGGGGGCGTGTCCCTACTGTTAATTTTCTTTTATTTTTTTAAGATTTATTTATTTATGCATACAAGAACTGGGGTGCAGGCCAGAGGTGTGGGGGTTGGTGAGAGGATTCACCAGAGAGAGAGTGGGGTGCAGAACAGGCATATCAACTGAAATACACTGCTGAGGGGCAGCGGGGAGACAGGAGAGGTCTGCTGTGCCCTGTGGGAATCTCCCTGGCTGGGGATTGAACCCGTGCTGCAGTGGCTGCTGATAGCTTCATAGACTGAGACTCAACCCTTTGCGCCACCAGGGAGGCCATGTTTACTGTTAATTTTCATAAGACAAACAAGTTATCATGTTTGGAGTGCATCAGAGATAACTAAAACCAAGCCCATATTACAAAATGAATTGGTGAAAAGATGCCTTCATCTTTAGCAGCAATTAGCTGCATGATTGGTTATTGTTTTACCTTGAGTTTTACATTGGAAAATCAAATTTGAAAATCAGGTTGGGAATAAAGCATGGTATTTGCTACATTTATCACCCATTACTTTTTTGAAAGTTGTACTTAGGCATAAAACAATTTGAATTCCTTTATTGTGAGCAAAATTCCTGATGTGCAAAGTTTCTTTTAAAATTCTAACCTGAGGAAGAAATCCATTAGTTGGCTGTTACCTTATGACTTTGGGCTATTGTCCTGAGAAAGTGGTATTAAAAAATTATTTGTTGAGCAGTTGCTTTTCAGGGTCTTTGGTGTTTACAGAGCGTAAAAAATACATATGTTTGTGAAAGATGATTCATTGGAGATCAATTTCGGTGCTCATATATTCATAGTCTCTGTGTTTTGGAAATTCTAATTGCCAGCACCAAATTAAAGTCATCGATGCTTTAGTAAAATGTTCCTACATTTTAGTTTGCAGTTTTCTGCACATTAGGTTATAAATATTTATGTACCTAGCTGGAATTATGTCTCCTACTGGCTCCATAAGGTAGCTATAAAGAAGAGTGTTTTTAGAAAAAAGCAAACACACACACAGCACCAGCAGAATCCACCATCAACGAATCAATCCTTTGGACTCTGTTTTGCTTTGTAGCATTTTCCTTTCACAGATCCATGAAATCCCCAGAAGTGAAAAGTGGACAAAGCAAATTTTAAGACAGCAGTGAGGTGAAAATCTTTGACACCCATTTGCTCAGCAATAACCTGTGCACAGTGATGGCGATCTGATTTGAAAACTTTCAGAGACAGCTGCAGGGCAGTACACTTTCTATGTGCTTCCTGAGGCAACTATCTCCACTCCTGCAATGAGGGTTGCTTATGAATGTTGCATGTTAATTATCTGAGGACTCACTCCTTTAATTAAGTACCTTAGAAAACTGCCAGATTTCTGCTTCAACTGGAGGCAAATCGGTCCTTTTGGGTCAAATGTAGGTGAGGGGTTTCTGGGGGTGAGGGTAGAGATTCATCCTTTGGAAAGGTGTTCCCGTTCATCTGAGGATAAACTCATGGAGGGCTGATTCCTCTCTAAGACTTGTAAAAACAGCAACACAGCGGTAATAGTACCTGCTGCTACTGTGAGGATGGTGTGTTCAGGATGTGCCAGAGACCTCATGTCAGCGTGTGTAACCCTTGCCCCTCCCCCAAGTCAGTACAATGTTGATACTGCAATTTGGGGGATGAGAAAAATGTGTGTCCAGGCAAGTTGTAAAACTTGCTAAGTTTCCAGAGTCAGTGGTGGGGCCGGCATTTAAACACAGTTTTCCACTTCAGAACTTGGGTTTTATATACTCCACAGCCTGTGACCTTACACTGTACAATCAAACAGGGATTTCAGTATATCCAGGAGGTTTTCAATTATTTTCTAACAACTTACATGGTAGGTCTCCAACTCAAATAAAATTCAGTGACCATTTAAAAGAAAAATATCTTTGCAGACTTCCTGTGCTAGCTTCAGTTGCTTGCATAACAATATTACTTAATAAGCAAGCAAAACGATGACACTCTTCTTATTTTTACTGCTTATATACAACTCTAAAACCATAACAAATTCACAAGTTCATTTCAAATAAAACTTTGAGAACAACAGAGCTAAATTTGAATGCATCAACTTTGTAGGAGAGACACTGATATATCGGGAAGTCTAAATCTCCACGCACACGGAAAGTGTGACTTTCTAACAGTTGAATCAAGGTTTTAAAAAAATTTTTTTTAAAGATTAATTTATGCATACAAGAGCTGGGGTGTAGGACAGAAGGGTGTGGGGGGTGAGAGGATTTACAGAGTGGGGAGCAGAACAGGAGGATCTACTAAAATACACTGCTGAGGGGAGCAGCGGGGAGACAGGAGAGGTCTGCTGCGCCATGTGGGAAGCTCCCTGGCTGAGGATTGAATTTGTGCTGCAGTGGCTGCCGATAGCTTCATAGTGCTGAGACCTAATCCCTTCACCACCAGGGAGGCCCCAAAATCAAGGTTTTTCTGAGTTTCACGTGGTTCCAGCATGTCCAGTCTTCATTCAACCATCCTTCTTGTCTTCATTTCACCTGCTCATTTCTTCAGTGTCCAGTGGAGTTTTCTTCCATGCATTGGTGTGAAGGGGTTGTTTACATGAGGTCCACTTTTCTTCTCGCTTACAGGAGTGATTAAGTAACAGCTGTCTGACTCCATCATCCATCTGTACTCAGGTACTGAACAGGAGCATCAACACTCAGGTGCCTGGTTGTAGTATTGACGTTCCTATCACGTTTTTGGTTCATGCCCCTTTCTGAAACATTACCTGTTCCCACGTGCATGGAGCTAGGTTTTGGTGACAGGCTTTGGCCAGGAGTGGAAGCAGGAGGAACACCTCGTCTTCTTCCCCAGGCAGGTATCGGGATGGCATCTGACATCACCATTTGACCAAAGCAGCCTCCGTCATTGAGCCGACCGTGAGCCTAGTTCTAGAAACTTAGCACGTTTTACAACTTGCCTGGACACACATTTTCTCACCCCTAAAATTGCAGTACCAACATAGTACTGACTTGGGGATAGAGCAGGGGTAACACGTGCTGACATGAGATCTCTGGAACGTCTTAAACACGCCATCCACACAGTGAGAAACAGACCTTGGTTGTATTGGCCACTGAGGTTGAGAAGTTGTTTGGGCAGATGTTAATTCAGCGTTACTAATGCATAAGTCATCTACGTAATCCAGAATATCTTCATGTTGGCTTTGGGGAGGTGTTATTATTTAAAGCAACACAAAATGAACAAGGTCACTTAGGGACATTTTCAGTATCCCAATAGATTCTTAAGGCTTCCAGAGTCTTCCTCTGCAGCTTGTAAAACCCTTAGTCTCCATAGAGTATTGTTCCATCTCTTGAAATGACATTTTCTGATACCACTTGAATCTAGTTGCCTTTTTATTTAAAATTCTCTAAGCAGTTAGGCTCAGTCTCCTGAAATTGCTGACTGACCCTAAATTGACTTGGTTAAAGAAAATCTAGTTTCCTCCCTGGCTGCATGAATCTGTTTCATCTAGAAAATCCTTTTGTGTCTAGAACTTCAGGGGAACATGAGCAGACTAATGGCGCCTACTGAGTGTTCACACGATCATGCTTGAGTGACGTGCAGCCAACACTCGAGCCCCTCAGATCCAGCACCTACCCCAGCCCCTTCCTAGGCAGCCCCAATATGGCCCGTGATGGCAGTCTGACTCATAAGAGCCAATCTGAGGCTCTTTCTGGTGGATTCTGGAACAACTGTTACTTAAGCCACTTTTTAATAGAAGTGATAGCTTAGTCTCCTGTTCCCTTCTTGTTCCTGCTGTGAACACAGGGGTAACAGCTGGACCCTCAGCAGCTGTACTTTGGATTCTGGAAGAAAAGCCAAGTTACCTTCAGGTATGCAGTCGTGATATAACACCCACAACTGTCTGCCTCGGATTCCTGAGGGCCATCGATTTCCATTGAGGTTTTCTCATAATGGAAAGCAATCCCAAATGACATTTACCTACATTGCTTAACTAAAACTTCCCAAAATGCAGGGACAGCAATATGAGATTATACCCATGCTAGGGATTAGGAAAAGGAAATCCAGACATGTATGTTCAGTTTTTCTCTACATTGACTTCCTGGAAAGTATCGTGTTTTGTAGTTTAAATTTCACTCCGTGGTTTCATCATGGCTCATCATATCACCTCTAGGTGATATATATTTGGAATATGCTCAAAAAATGTCTTCAATGAATTAATAAAGGTCATACAGGTTTAAGGAAGAATCCCCGTTCATTATGATTCTGAACTTCCATCTCGCCAACATGTGTATCTAACTTCCTATCAGAGACCCACTTCTAATTTCCTTTGTGCAGAAATGAGAATTGTTGTACAGACATCTACCAGGGGATTATCCCTTTGGGGACAAAATACCTCTTAGGAAAAATCTACAAAGGCGCTTGCAAAATTACAAAAGCCATCACCAAACACTAAGATATTCTAATTAGCAAATTTCCTCCTGGCATCATGCAAACACCCCAAGGCAAGAGAAGAGCCAGAGATGTTTGGAAAATTTTCCTAGGGGAAGAGATTGGAGAGGAGGAGGAATCTCAGTCTGCTAATTAAAAGAATGAACTTGAGCTAAAGAGCCGCGTGGGGCTGTTGTCGTAGTAACACAATCCAAGTAAGAAAGCATTTCTTGGAGTTGGGAGTTGGTATTCAGAAAGAAAAACCTCTTGGTGTAGAAAATGTTGCTTGTGATTCAAGATGCCAAGTTTTCAGGCCTGAATGTGAAGATTTTGAAGCATTTATACCAAGTCAGTCACACTAATCCCCAGACACAAAGAAGATTGCTTATAATGTTATGCAAATAGCCAGTAGGGAGGAAAACAGGAGATAATTTCCCAAGCATCACTTGTTAATGTATAAAGTATAGTTGAAAAGAAAATAATTGGAAAGATTTTCTTCTAAGTTATATCTTCTCTCATTTTTGGAGAAATGTTAAGAAAACTTTAGATTTAAGTGAATATATCATAGTAAAATAATTTCATTAGATGCATAAAATAGTATCAGTTTTAGACTATGTCAGATATATGTGTGTATATATGCAAATATATATTATATATAATATGTAATATATAACATATATATATCCATACACAAATACCGATATCTATATATATTTGTTAGTGCTTTATAATTCCCCTCCCCAAGCCCAATGGCTCAGAGAGTATTTATTACTGATTATGAGTCTATGGGTCACCCCAGTGGTTCTGCAGACGCATGCCAGAGCTGTGTGATTTCAGCTGTGCTTAGTGTCAACATCACGGTAAGTGGGTGACTCGGCTAGCCAGGTGGACTCTTGTTACAAGGCAACCCCATGGGAGACATGGGTGACCTGGCTTGTGAATCCTCACCTACACACTTAAGAACCTGGGACAAGACCCAGAAGCAGACATGCAGAGAGAAATTTTCAAACTAAGTTTTATTTTTAAAGGGAGTGAGAGAGGGAGAACACACAGAGAGAAGATGGTTGACTGACCTACATACCTTGACAGCAATGCTATCTGGGTGGAGACCAAGATGTAACATGACACTGGAAAAGCAGGAGAATAATAGTATGCGTGGTTCCGTCTTGTAAGTACAACATGGCCACCCCTCAGGTAACAGTAGCCATCTATTCAGGCAGTCAGGTTCATGGCATGCTGGAAGTTGTAGTCTTGGCACCTGAGATCTTCTTGATTTAAAGATGGGGATGGAGTCCATTCCAGACAGCATCCATTGGCTCAGAGTTTGTGGCTCAATTCTCTCACACTCTCTCTGCTGTATATGTGTTTTCTGACTGTCTCTTGGTCCAGACTGGTCTTGGACAGACAGCTGTCTCTCTGCCAAGTGAGCGCTCATCAATCAGTAGTTTGGTCCCGGCCTGTTCTCATGATGGAGGTAGCAAGAGAATGAGCAGAGGTGTAATTGGGTCTTTGAATCCTTGTCCCTGAACTCACATACCATAAACCATGCTGCATTCTATGGCTCAAAGTGAGCTACAGCCAGTAGTCCAGATTCACAAGGTGGAGGAGACCCCCTTTCTTGCAAGGTTGATTGCAAATGATACAGAAATGAAAAGGGTTGAACAGTTGGAGATTTTTCAAAAGTCAACCTGCGTCATAGGATGCATATCTTCTTTCTCAATTCGAAAATGATTTATCAGTGTGCATCACAAACAATAAGAAACTGCTCCTGCTAGAAACAGTTACACCACATCAAATAAAAAATGTATTATTAGAAGAGAACATCACCTCCCAGTTGGGACAAGATATAATTTAGTTACGTTCACTATGCAATTATAGAGTACTACTTTGTGCTTGGTACTGCCTTAGGCCCACGAAGGCTACCATAGAAAGATGAGCTAGGGGACCCCATACATGGAAGCAAATAGAAGTTCTGGAGAGCTGCTTTGATATCTTCTGAAGTGAACCTTGATATAAAACTATCACCAAAAAATGGTTGTACACCAGGTAAACCTGGAGCATTGGGAAAAAAGATATGTAAAAACAATGTTATTTAAAGTGAGACATAATTTAAATATTTAGAGTCTTAATTAACTTAAATCACAAAAATGCCATACAATGTATGTCCCAGAGCAGCCCAAGGGGAAAGAGGGAAGACCCTGCTTTTGTGTGAGTCCTTACCAGCATGCTCAAGAACTCAGACCATGCCTATTCCTGTGTGCATGGAAGAGACCTAGGGCTAGTTACTCACCCACTTGGTTTCAGACATCATCGTAAACAACTTAGCCAAGACAGTGAGGCTGGAGTGGGGTGAGAAAAAGAGGAAGCTCAGTAGGGGGTTTAGCAGGGGAAAGGTCTTCAGTTTAAGTCAGGTATGCAGATTTCAGTTCTCCTCTCCATGAAATGAGATGAGGAGATTAGGTCTTCCAGGGAGATGCCCTTCCTGAACTAGACACGTTGACAGGTAAACATCCAAAACAACTTCTGCCCAGCTTACAGAACCCTGTCCATGAAAGAAACCTCTTGCTAAAAAAGACATACTTTGAGGGTGGCAGATTTTTGCCCACCGACCCCGCATCTTTCCCAAACAACAAGCCAGATTGTGATAAGGAAGCATGTTCACTTAAATATTTTATTAAACATTTAATATGAAAGTTGAAACATTTTTGCAAAAAGCTGACTGAAATCCAGCCAGGACAAAAATCATTACATTCCCCCCAACAGGGGTTGGTGTTCCCATAAAGGTAGATTTTTCCCAGGATACTCAGAGTAGGTCTCTTCCAATAAATGTCACTTTGGCGAGGGGAACTCAGGGTCCATCCAGGCCCTCAGAGCCTGGAGACAGACCTCTGCGAACATTGCTCAAGAGTGCCAAATTGATTAGCGTTAAGAGCATGAAGGCCCTTGAGCTAAGAGAAACTTTCTTCTTAGTCCTTTACCCTTTTCTTAATTTCTCCCTTCTTTTATGACCTAGATAATGTAGGTTGGGGGGTCTCATCAGGCGTAGGTTTCTCAGGGAACATGTTCTCCATGTCTGAGAAACTTGTGTTTTTCCTCTTAGAATGAAAGGGGGAGGTCTTTCTTTGCTTGTCATGGGAGTCTCCCCCTTTCTCTCTCCTTGACATCCCAGCCCTTAAACAGAAGTTCTATCACTGCCTGCCCCACTTGACTTTAGAATTTACAACCATGTCAATTCTTCATTTGTTTGTGCTTAAGTTCTTGCCTTTTCTCCTACTCATCTATCTGATGTTAATTTGTTTGTCCAGCCTCAGAAGAATCCAGATGGGTAGAGGAATTTTCTTCTGAACCCTGACACTTTTATCTTTTGAGTCAGTTTATTCTTTCTGCTCTCTTGGTAGAGATGATTGAGATGCGATTCTTTGAAGCAAATAGCCCAGATCAGAGTCACATCATCACCCATTTCTGAATCATTGAAAAGTTATTCCAGCGCACAGAATTTTAAAAAGTCCGTTCATAGGGGTAGAAACAAACATGTAATTGAATGTTAGTGTTGTTATAATTATTACATTTCAATAAGGAATCTGCTTTATCTTAGAAGTTTTTTTCCTTATGAATTCTCTTGTATTTGGATTAGAAGTATGTAAGGCTGGCATTTCTTCTGGTGCATATACACATCCATGCCAATTTATTCTTTGTCTTAGTGCCTGCTATGGGATTGTGTATGTGAGACATTTCATAATGGTGTGATGATGATGATTATTTGACTCATAATTTTTAAGAGAGCACCGCAGACAATAATTTTTTTAATGGGGTGGGCAAGAAAATAGCACCTGCTTTGCTTAATATCATATTTGGGTTAAGTTTTTAATATAAGTCCTTGTTACTAAGGCACTTGGGCCTCCCTGGTGGCACAACAGGTTAAGTCTTAGCACTATGAAGCTATCCAGAACCACTGCAGCCGAGTTCGTTCCCCGGCTAGGGAGCTTCCTACACGGTGCAGCAGACCTCTCCTGCCTCGCCCGCTGCTCCCCTCAGCAGTGGATTTCAGTAGATCCGCCTGTTCTGTTCCCTGCTCTGCCTCTGGTGATCCCTCTCACCACTGCACAGCTCTGGCCTACACTCCTGCTTGTATGCATAAACAAAATCTTTAGGAAAAAAAATAAAGCACTTAGTGGAAGTAAGCATAAATATTTATATAAGCTGTTTGATATTTTTCTTAATTCATAGTGCATTTAAAAACAATGTTCATGACCCCAGACCCAATTTTCACGAACATTTTCCAATTCTTGGTTCAGTGGAACAAAAATAGAAATCATTTGCCTCATCAGTGCACTAAACAAAGATGATGTCATTAAATTGTCCAGAAAAGGCCCTGTGCTTACTTCTGGGACATTATACACACACACTACACATGGTTACACACCGCATAAAAACACACACATCACCTGTCCACTAAGGCAGAAACTTAAACCCACACCTTAATCTGGTCCTATTTCCCCTTTCTAAAGAAGACATCTTGGTCCCTAAGGACAAACAAAGCAAGTGACAATTGTGGTGGCAGCAGTTCCAGATTAATGACCTACTGGAGTGTGAAGACTACAAGAAGTGATAGCCAGTTACAAGTATTAATCATTTCTTGACAACCTGCCCTAATAGCACCGTTTTTATAACACTGTGGTAAATTCTGTTTTGAGGCTGAAATCATTCAGTTATATATCATCCATGTTTGTAGCAACTTTCCTAGTTTTCAGTATAAAATCCAGAACCAAAACGGCGCCTGAGAGAGAGGAGGCAGCTGGGTGATGTATTTTCAATGAATCAAGAGCTTTCGCGTCAACTTTGATTCTGAGTTAAATGCAAACACGACGATATTAAAAACATGACAAAGAACATTGCCTTTGACACTGGAGACAAAAAAACACATGCAAAATCAGAGATAAGCCCTCTTGCTTAATAACTGCTTCTCAAGGCTAAGAAATAGAAATATAAATGGGATTCTTGTCCTGTAGCGCCTTTGATCTATGGATCTGATTCTTGCTAACACGTGTTGATTTTAAACATGGCCATAATGGGTTGAAAACCTTGTCGGGGTGGAAATTGCAAATACGCATTTGCAGCAACCTTAATTACAAATATAATTCAAGTCTGTGTGCCGGGCCCGTAACAGCGCTCTGTGCCTCTTTCAATCCGGTCTCCTTGTCATCAGCTCTCAACAGAGGCAGCCGCTGGGATGAGGGGTGTCCCATCCCTCCAGCTCAGAGTGCCAGCCAGCACTTTCTTATGACCCCCCCAGGCCCTGCGCAAGGGGGAGACACACATGGCCACAGACCAAATCTAAGCCCCTGCTGATGACAGACTGAAATATTTCTTGGCATTTTTATTTTTATTTGTTTGAAAGATTTATTGATTTATGCATGCAAGCTGGGGTGTAGGCCAGAGACCTGGAGCAGTGAGAGGACGCCCCAGAAACAGAGTGGGGAGCAGAACAGGCGGATCCACTGAAGTACACTGCTGAGGGGAGCAGCGGGGAGACAGGAGAGGTCTGCTGCGCCCTGTGGGCAGCTCCCTGGCCGGGGATCAACTGGTGCTGCCTTTGCCTCGGCTCCACAGCGCTGCGCTTAACCCGTTGCGCCACCAGGGAGGCCCCTTTTTTGGCATTTTAAAATGCTTTCAAATGTTTAAAGAATAATATTTGGTGGCACATGAACATGATGTGAAATTCAAAGTTCAATCTCTGTTAATAAAGATTCCCATGAACACAGCCACACCCACTCACTGGTGTAATTGCTACAGTGATTTTCCTGCCATCAGGGCAGTAGAGCATTTGTCAGAGAGACAATAGGCCAAAAATACCGGCTCTCTGGCCTTGCACAGACAGACGCAGGCTGACTGCGGCCCTAGATCTGCTCTCCCGACACTCAGCTGTCCTGCTTCCCTCCCAGCGACCAGGAAGGTTCAGCCACAGTCTCCTCCCAGGGTTACTGTCTGCTCAGGGCGCTGCACAGACCCTCCCCTGCCTTAAGATGTTTTGGTTTGGTTCTACACTGCTGGTGGGAATGTGAACTGGTCCAGCCACTATGGAAAGCTGTATGGCGATTCCTCAAATTGCTAAACATGGAGCTCCCATACGACCCAGCAATCCCACTTTTGGGAATTTACCCAAAGGACACAAAAGCACTAATCGGAAAGGATACATGCACCCGTATGTTCATTGCGGCACTGTTCACAATAGCAAAGGTATGGAAGCAACCCAGATGTCCAAAAATAGATGATTGGATCCAGAAGATGTGGTACATATACAC
>PVIJ01007737.1:0-79976 GCA_004024925.1 Scalopus aquaticus
GGGGATCTGGTGGTTCTTTCTTCTCCTTGATCAGTCTTTTTAGCTTCTTTCCAAGTTCTACTCACCCGTGAGGGTGTTAGATTTATGTAGCGTTTCTGGATCTTCTCTGGGTTTGGCTGATGTCTCTTTATAGGCGGCTTGTCTTTTGGGAGAGTTGATACTAGCGTCCCTTCACCGCCATGTTGATGACGTCACCTCCGAGATTCAGTTTTAGGAATATATTCTTGTAACATTTTTTATACATCCCACCAACCCTACTGTATATTCCGAAGATTGTGCATTAGCAACTCTTCATGTTGTACTGAATGGTACTCAGTTTGTTGACTTATTTTCATAATTTTAATTATTTGCCAATATTGGGGTGATTTTGTATAAAAGCCCAGTTTTTTTTTTTTTTTTGCTGTCTGAACAGTCAGAAAATGTGGTCACACTGGTCCTTCATTCTCACATGGCAGCAACTTCCTGGGTGGGATAGTAAATACACTGGCCATGAAATAGCTATTTTTTACTGTTTCCCCTCACTCTGTTTTTCTTACACAATTTGTAGGACTCATTTATACTATCTTTCTGGCTTCTGAAAGCATCTGAACTTGGACCCCCTGGCAGTTGTTATAATTCCCTGTGCTTGCTTTACATTGTCAGACTGAGTGCTCTACTTTTGTCTTCTGTCACCGAGTGCTCTTGATATGCCATCTTAGGAGAGTTTGATAGGATGTGGAGGCAATATTAGTATTTTCAGATACAAGAAAAGGTATTGCATTTTAGTTCTCTCATTAAAAAATTGGGTGGTATTTTGCCCATTTATTAGTAGGTTACGATTCCATACACATTTAACTGCGCTAATCAGCTTAAATCCAAATAAATAGAAAGTCCAACACCTGTTTTTCCTGGTGAAACCAGGAATGAAATATGGTTCAGATATCCTAGAGTGGTTAAAGTTATTCTCTGTGAGCTACTTACCGGAGTTGGGTGAGTTCATTTTTCTCCAGAAGCTATGTTCCATTTGTATTTTTTTTTTATAATTAAAGAACAGGTTTATTAGGACAAGGAAGTAAAGAACACTTGTGCAGGGCCTCCCTGGTGGCGCAGTGGTTGGGCGCTGCGCTGTGGAGCTGTTGGCAGCGGTGACGCGAGTTCGACGCCCGGCTGGGGAGATTCCCACATGGCGCGGTGGACCTCTCCTGCCTCGCCCGCTGCTCCCCTCAGCAGTGTATTTCTGATCTGCCTGTTCTGCTCCCCACTCTGTCTCTGGTGAACCTTCTCGCCGCCCCATGCCTCTGGCCTGTACCCCAGCTTAAATAAATAAACCTTAAAAAAAATTAAAAAAAAGAAAAAAAAAAGAACACTTGTGCAGACACAAGTGGGCAGAAAGAGCTGCCCCCCTGAGGGGCAGGTTTGCTAAGAGAGGCCTGCATGGTGCAGGTCACGGGCAGACGGGCAGGCCGCTGCCCTGCAGAGGGACAGAATCGGTAAAGGAAAGCACCTGCATAGGCACAGGTGGGCAGAGAAAATCCGTTCGTATTTCTTTAGGGAAAGTAATTGACTAAATGACACCCTTTGTAAGATTGATGAGCAATTTAGTGCTTGCAAATACTAGTTTACTTGCAGCTGTCCGACATATCTTACAGAAGACAGTCTGAAATTTGGAAAGGTCTAGAAAGTTGTTTTTATTTTATTTTTCTGCACACTAGTGCATTTCTTTACAACTTCTGTAAGTAGAGCTGGAAACAATGATTTTCTGGAAATATTAAATTTTAGGGTTTAATAATCATACCTCATTGATTTTATGAAAGTGTCGAGTGTGTACAATGTCTATACCTCTCTCTTGGCTATCATGAAAGACAGAGAAGTTTAAGATGTAGTCCATAAGAGTGACATAAAGACACTGGCCACCTAAGACTATGTTTGAGAAATGGAGAGGAAGGAGGAATAGATGAATAGGGTTTTATACATCATAATAAAGGATTTTGATAGGACAAAATGACAGATATGTATACTTTTACCTTCTGGGAGAGTGTAGGGGTGAGGACTCACAGAGCTCAGAAAAATAGGATGAGATTGAGGAGTAGGAAGATGGATAGTAGAGAAAGGACACTTTTCTGAAACAATAAATATGATTTTTAGGGTAAGAGAAGCAATGTGTTGGAAGCCAGGGTGAAGTTAGTATTAGTGATTGAAGATGACTTGATTGACCCTACAGTCCAGTTAACTGAGGAACCTACAGAGCAGGTTTGGGTATGTGAGGAGTTGATGAGGGAGGTAGGAAAGGTGATAGACATAGTCTTACATAATGAGGCAGTGAATATCTGGTAGAGGAGATGAAGTAGAATGATGTGGGGTAAAAAGAAGAAAGGTAAAGTTGAATACTTGATCAAACTATTCATGATCAGCCCTGTCAGTCTTAAAAGATTGTCATGGTCCAGCTAGGGATTTCCAGTGTCATATCTAGATGGCAGTTCAGCTGAAAGGAAAGCACTTTTGTGGTTATATCTGGGGAGACCCTCAACTTTGACTTTAGTGTTCTAATCTTCCAATCCTCTTTTGTCTGTAAGTGCCAGGGCCAAGCTCCTAAAGCATTGAGTTGCCCATTCCTGGATCTTGCCCAATTTTAGTATGTAGACATGGGAGTCTTCCTTATAGAAGATAATACTATCAGTGATTGATGTGACAGGAAGAAGTGGAAGGGGATGGCAGTCAACAGTTTTTCTTCATTGCATGAAAGTATAGCAAAGACAAAAAGCTTGAGCTTCTGAGAATCCTTAAATTTGATCCTTTGTCAGAACAGTGATGAATAATATATCTTTAAAATGTTTGATTTGAAGATTTTTGTATTGCTTAAAAGCTGTATGCCCATTTAAATCTACTCTTAGTGGAGAGGGAGTATTGGCAATAGAAAAGTGCTTGAATGTCTGTTTCTCTCATGTGAATCATTTGTGTTTTCTATAGGAAAGTGGACTGCACTGTGCTTATCTAGTGAATAAATCAATATTCTAATAGTTTACAAGGATACACTTATGTTGGGTCTAATTAAAAAAAAAAATATGTTTGAGGGGCCTCCCTAGTAGCACAGGGGTTAAATTCTCAGTCTATCAAGCTGTCGCCAGCCAGCCACTGCAGCGTGAGTTCGATCGCTGGTCAGGGAACTAACCCACATGGCACAGCAGACCTCTCTTGTCTCACCTGCTGCTCCCCTCAGCAGTATATTTCAGTATCTCTGGTTGTTCTGTTTCCCATTGTCTCTGGTGAATCCTCGCACCCTCATACCTCTGGCCTATACCCCAGTTCTTGTATGCATAAATAAATGAAATGAATCTTTAAAAAAGTATATTATATATATTTATATTTATATATTAGTCCATATTTATATTTTAGTTCACTGGTTCTCAGAATCTGTACCATGGATACTTAGTGGTCCCTGAGGAAAGTGAACTTATACTGCTAAATCATCTACAGGGTTGTAAGCCAATGTTACCCCAATAAAAAAATATGCAATTAAAAAATAATGGGGCCTCCCTGGTGGTGCAGTGGTTGAGCGCTGCGCTGTGGAGCTGTCGGCAGCGCAAGGTGCGGGTTCGTCTCCCAGCCGGGAGAATGGTGCGGCAGACCTCTCCTGCCTCGCCCTCTGCTCCCCTCAGCAGTGTATTTCTGATCTGTCTGTTCTGCCCCCCACTTTGTCTCTGGTGAACCCTCTCGCCGCCCCACGCCTCTGGCCTGTACCCCAGCTTGTATAAATAAATCTTTAAAAAAAAGAAAAGAAAAAAAAGAAAAAAAGGCTCTAAAAAAAAAAAAAAGTTCACGGTAGACCAGAAGATTTGACTGTAAAGAATATGAAATGTTCATTGATAACATTTTAAAATTCCACATTGCAACAAAACTTTAAGAAATTCTAACTTGTTGAGTTTCAGCATAGTGTCAAAGAAGAATATCTACAGCAATCTGAAAAAACTATTGTGTTCCCCTTTTCAATGATTTATCAAGTGAGGCTGGATTTTCTTCTTGGACATCATATGAAACAATATACTGCAATATATTTAATGCAGAATCAGATATGAAGATAAAGCTGCTGTTGATTAAATGAGACATTAAAGAAAATTGTAAAAATAATGCCTTTTTTCTCACTAAGAAATTTTAATTAAAAATACAGATATGTAATTTTGATAAAATAGTAGTTAAGATAAAATTTAATCACTTTATTCTTGAAACTAATAAATAACTTACAAACTATGTTTTCATTTCTAATGTGGTAAATATTTATAATATAACCCACATAAACAAAAGCTCTCAGTTGGGAGAGATTGTGGGTAAGTTAAGAGTATAAATGAGTGCTGAATCAAAACAGTTAAGAACTGCTGCTTTAGTTCTTGAGTCCAAGGCAAACATGAAAAAGTTTAATCCTCTGACAACTTTCCAACCTAATTTTCATCAATATTTCCAATCTTATCTTCTAACAAATTATCTTTAATGGTTGCTTCTATCTCTATATAAAATATAAACTACTTTTTCAATTATTTTTCTCCCTTATTCTTTAATTTCTACTTCAGCATTCTGTGATTAAAATTGTAGCAATTGCAAAGATACCCCAGACTTAGAATAGCAGATCTCATTTAAAAAATCATCAGGATATGAAATTGACATTAATGCCTCATTGGTGGTATGCAGGGCCAAAAAATTTGTCTTGTTTTCTTTTGCACAGAATGACAGGGGAATAAGAAAATGCCATCTGTACTTAGACCAAGGAAGACTTGGACTTTTAGTGATGAACTTAATGTAGTATATAGAGATGCTGATTTATAATGATGTATACCTGAAACTTATATAATGTTATGTTAATTAAATACAAAAATTATAAAAAATAGGCAAATCTGTTTTAAATATGTTAGAAGAGGGAACTGTACAGTTTTTTTCACTTGAAAACTTTAAGCAGTTGGAAGTTTTTTCTGTTCAAAATTATCAAGTAATTTAGTAAGAGCTGAGTACAGGGTATTTCATTATTTACTTTATGACACAGAAATTGAGTGACTGTGTAACTTGTCATTCAAATGATTTGCTTGTAAGTGTCCTGTGGTGGGATAAAAGCAAAAAACCATGACTCATGGATTTAGTGCGACTCACCCTTCTATTTAGAAAGCATAATATTCTTGAAAAAACAGAACCTCTGACATGTTAATAGACTGTTTCAAATGCCAATCTTGTTTTCTTTTTGTACTCTAACTGTCCTCTTTTTAAATGTTTCTTTGATGAAGCTTGTCTTCTAAAATGAAAGTGTTTGAAATTACACTATTTGCCCCTAGTAAAAGTGAAAAGCAACTGATAATTGGAAATCTCAGCTAATTTCTTTATATCTGCTTGAGTGAGAAGAAACTTCAGGATAAGTAGCTGAGAAGATTAGTCTTAGTGATAACTCACTGTACTTTAAGTGATGTATCAGCTATACTTATGGGGCCTAATATAAAGTGGCAGCTGAGGCTCAGGCAATTTTGAAAATCAAGCCATCTGTTGGCCTGGTTTCAAGCCTCATGATTTATATACTATATGTGTTAAAGGGACAGTTCTATGTGGCAGATGTAACTATCTGACAAATTAAACATCGTTGCCGGAATGATTCAATAATAGTTTGTTATTTTGTGATATGTATAGAACTTTCAGTTTTCAGTATATTTTAGAAAACATGAAAGTAAATATTGAATTCCAAATAAAATGAAAAACAAACTGTGAATAGAATTGCTGGGAGTACAGTCTGGTCAAACAAGGCCATTGAAATATAGGAAATAAGTGTTAGGAGACCCTTCCAGTTGCCAAAAGTTACAGCTAACTAGCTCTGTGCTTAGCACAGTACTTAATATGTAGTGTTATAAAAATGTTAGTTATTAATATTAACAACAGTACTTGTTGTAGCAGAGTACTTGTTATAATAGCATTCTTACTTCTGTAACATCAGAACAGCCATTTTAGGTTATTATAGATTTGCATTATTCTTAATGCTTTCCTTAAATTGGCATGTGATTAATACTGATGCATTTAAACAATAAATACAATAAATGTATTTCAAAAAACATAGGCCATCTATACATATACATACCAGATGCTATTATTTGTGTATGTGATATTTTATATTGTATGTATACAGTTATACATAATTTATATATAAATATAATGATGAAGGTGAAAACCTGACTTTATTTTTGGGTATGAGGAAAAACAGTGAAGTTGGCAAAACAATTCTACCTAATGTAGTGTTATTAAAAAATTAATTTGATAATGTATTGAATTCATAAGAGACAAAACATATGAAACGCATTAAATTCTCCAACTCTATGAGGCATGTAGAAATTAGAGAGGATGCATAATAGTGGATAGAGAAAATACACTGCAGAGAGAAAAGCATAGTGATCCAGAAGATTCTAGAGTCAGATCATATTCTAAAGGTCACTGCCACTTCCCAGCTAGGCTTCCTTGTTGCCATTGCCTAACGACCCTAAACCCATCTATAAGATGAGACTAATGATAGTTATTTCATGGGGATGTCATGAGGACTAAATGAGAAACTGCCTGGAAAACACTGAACATCACACCCAAAATTTACTGTTTACTCACTAGAGCTCTTTATTATTGCTGTTTTTATTACAAAGTGTATGTAGAATTCTTAATCTAAGACAGAGCGAGCCAAAGAGTGACTTAAAGAAAATAAAGTCAATTTCTTATTAATCGTTACTGGGATTACACTGTTCTAGGAATTAGCAAAAACATTGCACTGACTCTTAAGAGACTGTTAAACACTGGCACAGGGTTTAGGGATTTATAAAATACCTTTACTGACCATCTTCTAAGATGGATGCAAGTTACATTTATGAGGTCGTCTAACCTGGAGGTCTGTCTGAATGACTTCATGAAGTTTCTTCCATCATTGTATGTCTCAAATTCTCAATTTTGTGGCATGTTACTATATTTTGATTTTTGCCAAAAGTAGGCTATTGTTGCAAATGATTGATGGAAAGAAAAGTCATAAAGTTCTCATTCTTCAGCTCTGAAAAATCAATTCCATTTGTATTCTTTTTTCTATATTTACTCTTAAAATAGGAACTGGAGGGATGGATGGGTGATTGTAGTGAGTAAATGGCTCTTGGTTGGCTCTGGCAGAACGAATTTGGGATTCATCAATATTGCCTGAACTATCATAAGTTTATTCCTAGCTACCTTGGTTCATTTGAAGAGTTGCTGTCACAGAAAGACTCCTCCTTCACTTTAGAACTTTTTCAATCTGTTTTGATTATTGTAATTTACTTGGCTATTTTTTGAACAGATAGTTATTAAACTTACCAAGTGTCAAGTATTATGTTGGCTATTGAAGATCAAAGATGGTCCAGCACAAACCCTACTCTCACATAGTTTACTCTCTGTGATGAAAAGTCATGCAAGCAATTTACAATTTATAGTCATGCAAATTACAATTTAAAGTGATAACGACTGTAATGACATTGATGGGAACCAAGTGAAGGTACTTCTAATTTGGCCCAGAATAATCAGAAAAGGCTGCACAGAGGAGGGAAGGTTTGAGCTGAAAAATGAGAATGTTGGGGGGAAATAGTGAAATGAATGTGTTTTCCAGGCTTAGAAGTATAAGTAAGGAGTGTAAGTAATTCACTTATCCTTAAGATCTTATCTGAGGTTTTATTTCACAGGCCATGGGAGCAATAAAAAATTTTGGAGTTCAGAATGATGCACTCAGATTTGTACTTTGGAAAGAACTCTCTGAGTAGGATAAAAAGCATGATGGTTGAGAGGAAACAGGAGACTGCATGAACAAGATGAGTAAGGGCTGGTGGTGCTGGTCTGGGCAGATTCCGATAACTGCCTCCAATTAGCATTTGTAGTGGGGTTGGAGAAGGAGGGGTGCACTGCAGATCTGGGTGGGCTCCTAGGAGGAGGAACATTTTAGGGTCAGGATGGATTATGAAAGTCAAGGGAAAACCTGGATTAGCTTCCAGGTTTGGGGTTTAGACAGTCTGCCTAACTGTCTAAAGAGAAATCAGATTCTGGTGACAAGAAGACAATGAGTTCAATTTTGTGCATATTAAAAATACTTGTGGCCAATCAAGTGACTGTTCAGGAGGGAGGTCTGGGGCATAGATGACGTGTCTGAGAGACAGATTTGGGACTCAGTGACATTACATTGGTAGATAAAGCTGTGGGTATGAATGAACTAGCTGAGGGGTACTGGGAAACCTGAGACTTCAGACTTGCTGTTGCAGTTACTTAGCTGAGATAACTATTGTAGGGGAAAAGGAGAACATAAACAGAGGGGCTAGGAAAGAGATAGAAGGCTGTGGGAATTGTTAAGCAACTTTAACAGATTTGTTTATGTTGTTTCTTGATCTGTGGGATGTGGACAGCTATGGCATAAAAATGTCCCTTTACAATTCAAGTTCCCTATTTTGCGGGTAAAACCTGTTCTGGTAAAAACAGTAGATAATGAGGGTTACAGAAATAGAGAGTTTACTTTATTTTCCCTTATAAAGTTGAAATCTTTGCCTTTTTTTTTCATTAACCTGTAAAGATTCTTTGACATTTTATCTTTATCTGTAACTGAGAGAACATCATTTTGTCAATTCATGAATTGTAGTTCTATTTGATCTTCTATTGACTAGGGTATTCAAGTGACTATTTTATTTTGACTCTGACTGTGAGTAAAGAAAACTGCATTTGATCATCATTTCATACCAGGGAATCATAGCTGCCAAAAATATTTTCATTGCTAGCATCTCTGATCAAAGCAAAGGCTTTTATTTAAGAAGTCAGTCTTGGCACAAAGAAAGATTATTCAGTTTTGCCAATTGTTCTCCAACTATGCATTTTAACAATTAGTTTTTAAATGTGGCATCCATTATCCATATATGATAGTCTTTCATCCATATAAGATCCACTCTTTTTCAATGACTTACTTTTTATTAGAACTTTTTTCTCTTTTTTGTTTACAATTATTTATAAACCTTTTCAACCACTTTCCTCATTATAGTTGATAGTGGATGCCACATTAATTAAAAGGCAAAATAAAACTCTAGTTGACCCTTGTTCTTTCTCTTTCCTGTTGGTAGAACACCTCCCTTCCCTGTGAGGTGGTGGGCTTTTGGACACATTGATTACTTCCATTCTTCATCCCTGTGCATAGTTTAGGAAATAGTATGTGACCCAATTCTGGTATGTGAGGGGAAATCTGCTCTGAACTTGAAAAGAGTAGGTTTTTTTTTTTTTGTTTTAAAGATTTATTTATTTATGCATACAAACTGAGGTGCAGGCCACAGGTGTGGTGAGAGGGTTCGCCAGAGACAGAGTGGGGAGCAGAACAGGCAGATCAACTGAAGTACACTGCTGAGGGGAGCAGCAGGCAAGGCAGGAGAGGTCTGCTGCACCATATGGGAATCTCTCTGGCAGGCATCAAACTCACTCCGCAGCTGCCGACAGCTCCACAGCGCTGTGCTTAACCGCTGCGCCACCAGGGAGGCCCTGAAAAGAGTAGTTTTCTTGCTGACATGTAATTCAGAAGGACGAGAACATCATTATTTAGTTGGGCATTGTTGAGTATACATGTGATATCTGGACTCCACAGCCACCCTTCCTATGGGATAATGGAGTTACTGTAGTAGCTACAACAGTTTCCGGAGCATTGGAGACTAGAATGATGAATTTTGATGTCCTGGGTAAGCCTTGGAGTTCACCAATCCTAGAGTGGCTTTGCCTTAGATGATAGAGGTGATAACACCTCTGAGTCCAATTTTTTTTTTTTTTGTTACTTGTAGGTGAATATACACATTTCAGATGTTGAATTAAGAAGTGTGTTAACAGTCGATAGACTCCATATTCTGGCTTTATGGATATTCAGAGTTCTGACAGTTAGCAAATGTTGATAGAAGTACTCATAAAACAGAATGGTTATTGGCTTAGTGCTTCGGTTGGATGTCAGCCTGGACATGGTAGATTATGACAGATCCTGAGACCTGATAAAATCAATCTTGATTTAACTACATTTCATCATACATAAGTGAATTCTGTTTTCATTATCTCAGAGATTCAGTTTCATCCTTCCTTATCGATTTAGGTGTTATTAGAGAAAAGAAAACATTGATAGTACTGTATGGAGTTTTTAAAGCACCTTTTATTTGAAATCTTCAAATCCTTTACAAAGCAGGAAATGTGACTGGCTGTTGTCTTACCCATGTTCAAACAGTGAACCGTTTTCAGAACTAAATATAGACCGAGGATATTCCACAGAAAGAATAATTAGGACCTATGAAAAAACCCCAATACATTAGAATCTGTGAAACTAAATTTTGTGTTCTTTGTTAACTACAAATAAAATCTATTTATTGGTTCCCATTGACTTTCTGAAATACGTTTTTTCTTTCTGTAAAGGATATTGCTTTCACCTTGAAAGGGTCTGGGCTTTGGAGGATTAAAGACGCTTGAATAAGAAAGCGGTTTGTCAGATAATACAAATACTGGCCAGCAGATTAAGTATATTATCTACTTTCCCTCTCTTTTTAATGGGTTTTAATGTCTAAACATTGAGTAGACGCATGTCAGTTTTTGTGATTTCTTTGTTAATGACTGCAAAGAAGGGCAGATAAAAAGCAGGACTGAACAGTGTCTATGTGGATTAAGTGACTGTCACCCACCTTTGTTCGTCTCTTATGTGTTGCTTTAATAAAACTGTGGAGTGGGATTCACCACCATGGAACCCCAGCCTACAAACCCAGGCCTCCGCCCTCTTTCACAAAAGCTTTCTCTCTCATCTCTCCTGGTCACATGCTTGACTAATGAGTAACTTCATTTCAAATTAGCATACACTAAGTATTTAACACTTTGTGTGCCGGTGCCCTTTAAATTTATCAGCTCTTAGCGCCGGCTATTTTCTGTGCCACCGCATAAATAGTATAAGCATTCAATAAAACACACACAACTCCTCAACTACTGGATTAAAAAAAACTGTAATATCTCTCATAAAACACCTTACACTTTCACCAAAACAATGTGTAAAGCTTCTAGACTGAGTACGATCAAAGAAATAGCTCCTAATAGTTCCAAATAAATCCACCGTGGCGTGAAAAACCAGAGACTAGATGAACACGTATTAATACGTGAGCGGCCACCTGATACTGGTGACAAAAAACACGTACTAATACGTGAGTGGACCACAAAGTGTTAATAAACAATGACTGTGGAATCAAATTGATTTGATAAGATAGTATTGCATAAATTCAAAGTGTCCAAATGCATGATGTAACTTGTTAGCTCTTCTTCCAGTCTCCTGCATTAAGGGCTTCATTGCTATCTTTTCTCTGAGCAGGGACGTAAATTCTGCTCCCTAATTTACTTCTTACCAGTTAAAGAAAAGACTTTTACTACTAACTATCTGCTTGTTTCTCCTCTTTCCTACATGCACGGATATTGAATATGGTATGTCATGTTTTCTCCTTGTATTTGACAGAAAACACATTTTCCTTCCAACTACACACTAAAATTATATAGCATGTGACAGTTTCAAATATAATACCTATACCTTTCAGGCTTAGAGAAAAACAACTAAAACACTCAAAAGAATTAAAAAGTCCTAGTTGAAATATGAGTAAAGTAGGAGTAATATCAGGAAAAAAAGATTCTTGGTACATAAACTTCACAGATCAAGATTCTTTTTTTTTGGTAAATTAAAACAAGACCTTAACAGTGAGATTTATGATAACCCTGAGATTTATGATAACCCATAAGGTTTTTCATTTATGACTTTTAGCCTTTCTTTTATAGGCAGACCTTCATAAGACAGCTTTGAAAGATCAGAATTTAATGTAGTTTTAGAACGTTGCCTTGTGTTTACAAAATAACTATAAAGATGCAGCAGAGACTAAGAGTGGAGAAGCCTCCATTGAGTCTGTGTGATAGATATAGAGTTATTGTGGATTGATTACTGAGAGTGGAAATTTGGTTTTGCAAGCACATAGAGAAAGAGAACACAGACAGCACTGGATATGTCCAACCAACCTTCTTAATGTCCAGAGTAATTGTGTTTTTTACCCCAATATCACCATAAAAATCTGGGATATATTCTGAAAACATCCCAATTTTCTTGAGTTGTCTTTCTGCAAATTGTCAAGCACTTCTTTAATTTTTATTGAAATTGTGACATTTCTCTGCTAGAGTTTCCATAAGTGTGCTACCTGCCATAAAGTGAAATCTTCAGTTGTCTCTTTTGTGTTTAAAAGCATGTCTCTTTAGGTCTGCTTTCATAATTTTGGAGGCATGAAGCAGTTTTTTTCTTTCTTTTTACTCTTCTTTCTCTCTACTCTTTTGAATGAGAAACAATTTTTCTTATGTTTTACCATAGTTGTTAAAATCAAATTTCCTTCAATTAGTGATTTAGGGGGTCTCAGAAGATTTAGTAATTTGTACAGTGTTGTAGAGTCAGGATTGTAGTGAGATTTGTTCTTTATCTTGAATCAGAACTTTCATAACAAAGTGGCACAGAAATTCAAATGTATGTATGTATGTATATATATATGTATATATTCAGTGATAGTTAGGAAATAATACCAATCAATGAAGCAGAATAGTTTTGAGTCACAGTTAAGAATTATTTTTCCCCACTAGAGCTGATATTTCAAAGTACATAGAGAAGAAAGAGGCAGTTACCTCTCCCTATGTTTTAGTTTTATTTCTGCCACTGTAGCCATCGTAATAAAAACCCAAGCAACGATAGCAGATGCTAACTATGATTTGTCTTTGGCCATACTTGTGAGAAAGGGACCATGAAAAGATTATGCTTTTAAATTCGTGAACATGATACCAGATTTTTCTCATTGAGTTTAACCTTACTTGTTTTAAAAATCTTCTTCCAGTTATGATAGATCTCTGTAACCAAAAAGAAATCTGTTAATTCCCTAATAAAATCCCATTAATATGCTCAGGGATTACTTCTGCTCTTAAGCCTGGAAGGTGAAAGCTTTCAGGGGCCATTCTTGTCTCTCTATGACATCACGGACAGCTCCAATCAGCAGTTTGTGTTTATGTCCTTTGTTTGAAATAGGACTGTAGTATTCTAGCAGCAGTAATAGATTTGTGACAAGACATGAGAAATCGGGGTATTTTAAACATATGGCTATAAATTGAGTAAAGTAACGATTGCTTTGCACATTATTCTGAAATTGTAGCATTCTATTTTATAAAGTTTAGACCTGATAGCACACACAGTTTGTGCTTAATAATACAGAAATCTGGGAACAGACTTGCAAGATTTATGTAGCCAGCTAAAGTAAATTCAGATCCCGTTATTGTCACATACTCTGAGAGATTTTGGTCAAGTTACTTTTCTGTCCTTAACTTTTTTCATCTGTAAAATGGGGATAGTAATAGTGCCTACTTCATAATGCCATCGTAGGGATTACATGAATGAGTAAATGTAAAACACTTGAAGAGTGCTTGGCATGTAATAACTGACCAGTAAATGTTAACATTTGTTCTTTTTTAACTGAAATATAATTGACATATATCAGTTTCAGGTGTTCAGTATAATAGCGTAATGATTTGATATTGCATAGATTCTGTGAGATAGGGAAGGGTAAGCAGGGGCTTATAGCCAGTAAATTAAATAATGCACTGTCATATTCCCAACTCATTAAGTAAATGATGGTTACCTTTTAGGTTCTTCTGAATGGTAGCTGTCCAGTTTTGAGGGGGGAGGGTAATGAAATGATAGGAAAAATATTTAAAAATTTTCACTAGAATCCCTGACATATGTATGGTACATTTTTTCTTAATAATAACAACAAATCTAGACACCTGAATGTCTCAGTTATTTTGAGTTGAAAATTTATGCAAATGAAAACTTTTATGAAATCTGTGGAAATAAAATAACATTTAATTGTATATATATATATAAATATTGTGTATATATATAAATATACAATTAAATGTTATTTTATTTCTACAGAATATATATAATATATAATATATATATTATATAATATATAATATTGTATATATACACAATATATAATATTGTATATATATATACAATATATACATATATACACATATACATACATATACATATACACATACATATATATACAATATATATACAATTATATATACAATATATAATATTGTATATTTATATATATACAATTAAATGTTATTTTATTTCTACAGATTTCATAAAAGTTTTCATTTGCATAAATTTTCAACTCATTTAATTGTATATTTAATGATCATCTTTATTGAAAAAAAGCTAAAACTATGCAATGTGAGGACTATCCTTGGAAATATCGGGCTAGGAGTAGCCGTAGCCTGCAGTATCAAATTCTGACCTTTCAGAACTGAGGGAAACCTTGTATAATGAAGTCAGACTCTAGTGTCCTTGGGGTTAAGTAATGTTCTAATTATTTGTGCACTTGAAAGCTAGTGTTAAGATTCTTGTCTTGAATTTCTCATTGCTTCCCAGTCTTTTTTAATGCTTAATTCACTTTTATTGCTTATGAAAAAAGTTTCTAATAATATAGTATATCCCTCTTTAGAATATCCTGAGAGATACTGTTACTTAGCTAATTAACATAAAATTAACACATTTTATGTTTTATTTTTAATTGCAGGTTTTTCAGAAATAGTGCCCACAGTGACTTATTACTAAAATTAAGCTGGGAGGGTTGATCACAGAAAATTATCCCCTAACTACTGTATTTGAGTGAGGGGCCCTTTGACGTGGAGGCCACCTGTATAAGCAGTAACTCAAGATGGCCGCTAGTACGGCAGGAAATTGGAAGAGGCTGTGATTTCTAGCAGGTACTGAGACCACTGAAGTGGGTGTAGATTCAGTGCTCAGATGGTCTGTTCTCTTCTTCCTCACAAACTCACCTTTTAGTAACAAATTAAAACTTTATAATAAATAAACTGCCCAATTTGCAGATGGAGGTGTTAAAACATTGACGAAGAGATCAAAATTTCTTAACTGTTCTTACCTGACAGATTTGGGATTCAGATCTCGTGACTTTCCACTTTTAAAGGTTTAATCACTGTACTGTACTGTAGGTGACTGAGGAATGCCAGGAGTTACTCATTTTCCTCAATGAAGGTGGTTAACTGCAAATAGTTACTTGACATAAAAAGTAATGTTTAAGATAAAAAAAAAAACAATTTTATTCTTCCAGACTCTATATTCTTTTTCTGTTCAGATGAGTATCAAAGTAGACATACTGCACGGAGAACTAGGGGAAGTTATCATCCATTGCTCTCCCTATTCAGTTCCTGGTGAATAGGTGTGTTTGTCTAGCTGGGAGGCTGAGTAAAGAAGGAATATGGAAAGTATTACTGGCCCTAAGAGCAGCCTTTCATTCCTACAGTGTGGTAAATTCTTACACAAGATAAATATATTCCTATACAAGAGAACAGATTTTAAACAGCTTACATGAAATCAATTATCTAATGTCATGAAATTAAAAATATATCTTGTCTTGAGATTAGTTGTTTTGCTGTCTCTAGATTGCTTAGCCACCATGTGTGTTCATTCAGAGAGATGCTTTTATCCCTGATCTTTTCCTTAGTGGTGCTTTCAGATTTGGGAAATTTTCTGGGTTACTGACATAGTTGATGATACAACTTCAATATTCATAGTGTTAATTAATGTTTTCATAGGTGAGCAAGGCAGTGATTCAGAATGTAGATTTAACTTGGAAAGCTATGCTGTGGGGTGCAGCTAGTAATTCACGGTCTCTTTCCCTGTCCTTTGTACTGTTCCTGCAGTTTGTTAGGTAGGTAGTGTACTTCATACAAGTTGGTTTCTCAGTGTGACAATGCCAGCTTCCCTATTCATGAAACAAACAAAGAAATAAAAATCTCCTGGGGATAAAAGAAAGCTCTTCCTCTTTAAATAGCTGACAGAAAATAGTGGGTTTTTTTTTTCCCTTTGAATTTCCCTTTGTAATTAACTGTATTTGTCTCAGGAGAAAGGGCTCATTGTGGGCTGTTCTGGGTTACCTTTCTGAAAGACACACACATATCTGCACTGTGCGTGGCCCTCCCTAAAGCTGCTAGCTCACAGTGTTGTGGGAATTGGGCTAGCATGGGGCCACTTTCGCTGAATGTCAGTCCCAGTCAGTTGCTTTCAGCTGGAGGACTGGGAGGTGGAGCCTTTTTTGCTCACCGCAGCCAGTTTGCTTCTCCTTTTTCTTTCCGGCTGTGCATTGGCTCTCAGTGCCCCGGCGTGCTGCTCCTCGGAGTGGAATAGGCAGGGTGTGCTCGCAGACGGTGATAGCAACTGCAGTTTCTATTTGGGGTGCCCAGGGAGAAGAGCAGCAGGAAGGAAAGACAGCACCAGTGCCATGGGCCAGCTCTGCTGCTTTCCTTTCTCAAGAGATGAGGAAAAAATCAGTAAGTGTGATTTGTACTATAGGAATCCTAAGTGCTTGACTATTTTATGTGGTTGTCTTCTGGGGCTAGTTTTTTATTTTTTTCTATGGGAAAGATCGCAAAATAATGAGCTGTGATTTTTGAATGTGCATTTCTTAAATGATTGATAGGTGTGTAGTTAATAATTAACTGTCAAAGTACAGAAATCAATACACAGGCTACATTAAAATTGCAAAATACTGAAAACTCATTTTTTTCTTCTGTTGGTAATTAACTGCTCCTTTTAATCACGTTAGGTAGAGTCAGAGTTTAGTTTTGAGTTTCTTTAGATCACTGCATCTGATTTGATGAATTTTACCAGCCAGATTCTTTTCTCTTATCTGAAATTGGGGTATTTTCAGAGCAGTGCTCAATAATAACTTATAGAGAAGTGAAGGTGGCTATAAAATGACGTATGCTATACATTGGCAGCTGTTTTCATGGGTCCTCTGCTTTGTTCTGCCCAGATAGATTCAGGTGTGCCTGGAGGACCACCCCAAACAGGTGATGGTGCTTTGCTTCCTCACTGCATATTTTTAAGGAATGGCAAGCACTTCCCACATCTGCCGAAGGCCCAGAAACCAGAACTTTAAGTGATGACATTTGCATTTAATTTTTTTTTCACTGGCTTATGCGTATTCATTTACATTTTAGCTTTGATAAATACAGCACTGGCATTTCAGTGTGCTGAATAGAATTTGCCTTCCACTGATTGCCCCAATACTGAATTTTCACATTTTCATTAAAATTTTTGCTGTCATACTTGCTAAATTTACAGTTACATTTCTGTCATGTCAGTGCTTTATTTGAGTACATTTAAATAGATCTACAGAATCTTAAACTACTTGGTTCAGACAATCAAACACCCACATCTGGATCATTCCTTGCTGTTTGTTCCTCAGGAAACTAGCCAGAGACAGTTTTTTTAAAAGAATAAAAATAAAAAATATATATTCTATTTACTTGAGAAATAAGTCAGTTTTTATAATAAATTTTCTGATAATGCTTTGGAATGAAAACAAGAGCCAATAAACTGTGCTCTAAATTTTACTCATGAAAATGATACTGTATAATATGTGATGAGTCTGATATTAAAACCTCAGATGATTTTACCAAAAAAATTGTTTACATTCTAATTAGGAGCTTTGGCAGCCCAAACTTTTTAGCTGTTTGTCAGAATGATTTATTTGTAGTTTTTGAGAGTTTTGACTGATTGTTTCATTTCTTGAGGAACACCCCTATGGGAAAATCCTTGGTACAGACAGATGTAAGTCTAGTGAATTACGTCTTCCCTTTCTCCACTTCTTATTCCACTGCTCCAGGTTTTCCCAGGAGCACCTGCTTTCCTTCTATTGTGTTTCTCTTCTTCCCTTGTCTTTGAACAGTCTTCTTGGCTCTAACTGAAGACAAGTTTCCACTCAATGAAGAATTTGCCCTTTTCTGTCTTTCTTATCTAGGCTCACTGGAATGCAAAGTCTTGTGTTTTAGGTACAGTGCTTCCTAATGTTGAGTGACAGCAAGTGGAATATACTGCTTTGGGGTTTTACTTTCTCAAGTTCTAAAATTATAAAAAAGAAAATGAAAACAGGACACTGTCTGAAGCCAAGTTCTAATCCAGAAGTGCAAATTCTGGTTAACATTAGTGCATATGTGCACCCTTTCCTCTCGTTCACTCTACTGTCCCCCAGTCCTCCCCATCATTCTTTCATCTGTCCTTGACTTTTTTTTGATGCTTCTCTGCCGCTCCTCATCCACTCCACACTCCATTCACACTGCTTTCTGCTGCTGGGTCTCAGCTACAGGATGGTGTAAAGAAAAGCATCTGTGCCAAGTACTGCAGTGCTGCTGGTAATACATAACAAACAGCACTTATAAAAGGGACTTCATTAGCCAGCATGCTTCAAGAAACACATAAATTACACTAACAGTAGACATCAAGCCCCTAAGTTGTGCTGGTAATGTGTAAAAGATTCCATAGTAGACATTTGGTGGGGCTCAGCATTTTTCCGATCTTGCTATTGGACTAGATAGTAACTTCCTGGGTCTCACTCATCTTTGTGTCCCCACCTAGTAGCCTTGTTAGCCTGTCCTGGACCTCATGCTCCAGGCAGGACCTACTAGGAGGAGAGCGGATATAAATGTTCTATACCTTTCTAATTCTGCTGTAAAGGGCGGTGACCCTGGAATGTACCTTCTCAAGGCAATTCAAATTATGGAGACTTAAAACAAGTTTTTGGTGACAGTTTAAATTTGTGGATGTCATTCTCAAAACACAGGTGAGTTGGAAAGCCCGTCCTCTACAGTCCTGCAGAGATACAGAAAGGATATACCCAGCTGGCCAAGTGGTAAGAGTCCCATGGCCCCTCCCCTCCCACTGCCACTTTTTCCTGCTTTTGCCCTTTGGTGGTGGTGGTAGGTAGAAAGGATTCTCAGTTAATTGATTTGTTAGTGCTACTATTTTAATCTACTGGGAGCAACAAAACGTTCTTTTTCATCAACTGGTTTTGTAGGGGCTCAAGTTTGTGTAGTTAGCAGTATGCATAGCCAGAAATCTTGATAATGGGGTGAGTAATCAAATTACAGTAGAATTATCATCATTAATTTGTCAGTTAATGCAGCACCAAGCAGCTAAACCCTTTTTGTTTCAATATCAGGAGTTCAGCTTTTACTCAAACTGTATACCTTTTGGCCACAATCAAAATATACTGACAATAAATGTATGTCTCTAGGAAGGTTAAGTAAGCACTCTGTGTTGCTACACAGGAACAGTCTTAACTTTAAACATTAGTGTAGATATTGCAGAATTTACATGCTGGAGATACTTTCCCAGGTGGTTTTGCTGAATCCTTATATAGCATTATTTTGGTAATAGGAGATTTTTGGGTTGTCTAATTTCTCAGTGACCTTCCTGAAGGGGATGTTCGTGGCCAGGAATGTTATTCACAAGCACACTGGCCACTGCAGTGTCTCTATTGCATTAAGTAAACCTCAAAAGAAGACTTATTAATAAAATAGGCACTTTTTAGCTAATTAGAAAATATTTTACTTGTTCTTTTCCTATTGGAAAATCCCCCTTTTGAAAATAATTAATGTAGAATGAAATACGTGAATGTCGGAAGACAAGTCATACAGCATCGAGAAGCAGGTGGGCCGTGTCACTGGAGGTGGTTAGGCAGGGCAGAGGAGGCCGCTCCTAGAGCGCACGGGAGGGTGGAATCACTGAGGAATTGAGGCAGCGACAACTCGGTTACTTTCTGTCCTCGTATTCTGCGATGCTGAAAATAGTGTATATTTTAACAAGACACTTTAATTTTAAAGTCTGTATTAATAATATATTTTATTTTTATCTATATTTCAATATAGTCTTTTAGTGTGGGATGAGTTGCCAGGACCATTAATCATACTCATTTCATAAATGAGTCAAATCTCAAGATAGTTTGTATCTGATGTATTTGATGATTTGATGACATTATATTAATATATCAATTGAGGTTAGAAGTATTAATTATATCTGGGGAATACTTGTATTTTTGGATGTTAACTACCATAGTGGTTATGGTTACTCAGGGAATCCTGTATTTAGATTTTCCAGTTCTCCACAAGATTTCCTAGAAATCATATAGCCTTATACTCTGTTCTTCTCATTTCCACTTAGATGTATTGACATTTAGATGTATTGACGTTGTGCTTATGGTTTGTTGTGTGAGCTCTTGTCACACAGACTTCCAACACCCCACACGCAGAAGCCACATGTTCGAGCACCAGACAAACGTAGTGCCTTAACTGGAGAATCTTGTTCTAAATGCATGTTAATGAGGGCAGTAATGCACGTTTCCTTTTATGTTGTGAGAATAAGAGAACTTCAGTATAAACCAAGTCACAGAATTTGGTATGGCTCTGGTTAATGTTGGTGACTCAGTGATGTAACCTAAACATTGTTTCCTGAGTGTATTAGAGAAGCCTTTGAGCAGGTCCTAATTTAGGCGCTTCAGCACAGGTCCCAGGAAATGTGTGATAGGGAACCGCCTATCGATAAGACAGTGCCATCCTTTTTCCTTCCTTGCCGTACAGATGTGTTTGTGCGTGGGGGACCCTACGTCACTCTGGTTCTGCTGCTGCTTGTTGGAAGCACATGGCCCATCCCCTGGCATGCTGTGTTTACTGTAGGTAGAACAGAACTAGAGACCTGGGCAATAAACCCAGCTGTGCTGCTACCATCCTGTCTGCGATCACACAAGCTGCTAACAGCAGCAGGCCTCAGTTTCTCCTATTTAAGAAGTGGGGCTTGAACTACTGTAATCTTGAAACTTTGTTCAACCCCCTACCCTTCCACACCCCCACCATTTGTTCCTTAAAGGTAAGAGCCTGGGAAATAAATATGCATATTCAGTTTTTCTTCCTCTGTTTGCTTCCTCTTCTTCCTTTATCCTCTTTAAATTTATTGAATGTGGGCCTCCCTGGTGGCACAGCGGTTGCTCGCTGCGCTGTGGAGCTGTCGGCAGCGCTGTATGAGTTCGACGCCCAGCCAGGGAGAATCCCACATGGCGCGGCAGACCTCTCCTGCCTCTCCCGCTGCTCCCCTCAGCAGTGTGTTTCTGATCTGCCTGTTCTGCTCCCCACTCTGTCTCTGGTGAACCCTCTTGCCGCCCCACGCCTCTGGCCTGTACCCCAGCTTGTATTAAAAAAAAAAAATTATTGAATGCTTGCCATGTTGCAGGCACTGTGTTGGGATCATTTTGAGAACTGCTTATGAAATGAAACTGTCAGAAAATAAATGTTTTTAATTGTCCATTTGAGAGGGGAAGTAGAAGAAGCCAGTAGTTTGGGGGAATTTTCCGTTACAGTCCTTCAGGGATGCAGTAGGGCCAGGACCCGTGCTGGGTACAGCTCATTACTGCTGCCCCCTTTCTAGAGCAAAGAAGTCCAGTGAAACTAGTGGTGCTTTGTGTAACCTGAGAGTACATTTTGCATAAAATTTCTGTGGGTGATAGTGTGGTAGCAGCGGTAATGTGCAATACAAAACATTTAACCATAGTCACTAAAGATTAGATTTTTTTCCTTATTAAATAATATATACCCAGGAGGTTTATGTTCCTAAAATTAAGTATCGGAACAGTGAGCAAATGCCTATAGTTATTATTCCCATCTTACCTTCATGATACCCTCTGTTAATTCTAAGGCTATATGATAACTGTATTTCCTTTCTTATTTCTCAGACCTTTTTAGAGTTTGCCTAGCCTCTGTGATCAAATGCTGGATGATTTTATGGGGACTCCAAGGGTGTAGAGTTTCCCCTTGTGCAGTCACTGGCTGCTGGGAGCTCCACTCAGGTGACCCCTCAAACAGTATAATATGGCCTGTCCCTTCTCTTCTTTCCTGAGGGGCATGTAAGAAACAAATTGGGGGATCTGCTATACATAAAGATTTTAGTTAATAGAAGGAAGTTTCATAAATATACTGGGGCATTTACATTTTAACCAGACCAAATTATCCCAAGTGCTCTTGAGACACATTTATAGTAAAATATAACAAATTAAGCGGTGGTAATGACCTAGCCCAAAATTAACTTTAATGGAGGAATTTCAGGCATTAGGCTAGTAGAACTCTTCCAGGAAGTCTGATAAATCACTTCCTTCATTTTAATTGAGTTGGCCCTGCTTAAAAATGGGTATTTGAGCTTTTATCCACAAACTACTTATTCAGAGTAAAAAACTCAAAAGAACCTCAAAGCTCTTAGTGCTGTGTGGTAGAAAGCTAGGGGTTTTTAAAGGTGGATGGAGTCAGTTTAAATTTTTGATTCTCATGTTTACTATATAATTTCTCTAAGGCTCTGTACCCTCATCTTAAATATCTACTTATTGTGAGAATTAAACTTATTTAATTAACTTATTTAAAAAATAAGTTAATGTCTATAAAATGCCTGGCACTGTGGCTAGCATATAATAGATCCAGTAAGTATAATTTCTCTATAACAAATGAGAGTGTGTTGATTGTATAAATGTAGTCATCTTGAAAGTCAGTTTGGCAGAGCTGTGGTTTTATTTACATCATGCCAAAAGGGAAAAAAAGGAACTTAAAATTTCGGACCATGTTGAGATTACATTTATGAGGGTAGCATCCTTTCCTTCTTTCCTTTGGGGTCTCCCTTCCCTTCTCCTTGAGGTTCTATTCATCATGATTCTTACTTCCCAGGCATGTGTTCCAGTCAGTTGACCTGAATCTTCCTTGAGGTTTAATAGAGGGTCTGTCTTCCTTTTTGGCTGTGAGTAGAAAGGATGTAAGCAGAAGATTGCTAGTGGACAGAAGGCAAAGGGAAGAACAAAACCCGGACAGAAGAAGATAGAAAGTAGAGAAGGAGAGTCCCAGTGATACTGAGTCTGAGTTCAGCCATGACTGAGACCTTCTCTATAGCATGAAGCAGTAATTCCTCCCCTTCCTAAACTTGATTGAGGTAAATTTTTGTCACTTTCAACCAGAAGGCTTCTAGAGGATGCTCAGGTATGTAACAGTAAACAGATGCTAGAACAAATATTTCCAAACCCAGTGAAGTAAAAACACTATGGTTTCTTCTGAACCTTCACATTCCATTTTGGGGGTAATGAAATTCACCCTTAAATGAGAGCTGGTGTGAAGAGTAACTCAGCTTTTTTCAATTAATATTTTTGAGCACATTGCATTTGGAAGCTCTGAGTCAGATGTTAATGGGAGATGCACTAGTGAGGCACAGTCCCCATTGTTGGAGAATTTCTTTTTAGTTTACATGACTTTTTAAGAAGAAATCTACTGGACTCCAATGTTTTATCTAAGAAATAGCCTACATAAAAGATCTTGAAGCTCTTAGTTTAACTAGGGAAGTCACACCCCTTACATTTCTGGGACTTTACAAAGCTAAGTCAGCCAACTCCAGGGACGTTGAGTTAATTAACACCTAGGGTGGAAGTTACCTCAAGCTCCTATCACAGGGAGTGGATACTGCTTGATGTGGAGAAAGTTTCCACAACATGCATTTTAGCAAATAAAGTTTCCTACGATAAAACATTTATAGTGTCAAAGGTACATGTTAACAGACCTTGCAACTGTAAAACCAGCCTCTTCATTGTATGGTAAAGTTCTTTGCCTATAGCAAATAGTCATTAGACAAAACCTGAATTATATGATAAAAATAGAAAGAATACAGTTTTAACTTGAAGTCTATGCTAACTAGTACATAAATGATATTAATTTTATTAAATGAGGCTATCAGAGATACTTGAGGCTTATAATTTTCTGTTTCTACACACTGGCCTCCAGAACTTATGAATTTAGTCAAAGACATTTATAAAGAAATCTAAGACACATGTAAAAAAATTAGTACTAGGAAAAAAGTAATATAAAAACAGATGCTTGGAGTAGATGGTGTGATGATTTCACATTCTCTAGAGAGACAGGTCATACTGTTGGTAATGCTGACAGGAGAGGTAAGAATGAATCTGATTCAAAATGATGTCCACTTGGTTTTATTCATCTCAGCAGCCTTTCCCCCACCTCTCTTTTGGCTTTGTGGTTTGATGGTGTTGGCATTTGCCATATAAATTACACAAACTTTGATGTCTCGCGTCTGACTGTTAGAGCAAAAATAAAATTCACACTTTCTAAGCATTTTAAATATTCAGCTAAAGTTAGCTGTGAAGCTCAGTGTTTCCGGAGTTTTGATTGATGTGTGTGATAGCTAATAAACTGGCAAGCAGATGAACTGTTAATCTAAGTCTTTCTATCTGGATCTGTCGCACTCAGACTGTCTTTAGAATTTTAACAGGTGGAGTATGTCCTGAAGAGAAAGGACAAAATGGTGAGGAGCCCAGAAGCTTCATTATAATGAGAAGGACTTAGGCTGTGTAGCTAGCATGAGACAAGGCATAAGAATTAGTTGATTCTTAAAATAATTTGTTTGCTTGCTTGTTTGTTTTTGCTCTCCACCCTCTCCCACTGCTTCCCTGGATTCCTTATTTTTTTAAAAAAGATTTATTTATTTATGCATACAAGAGCTGGGGTGTAGGCCAGAGGTGGAGGTGGGGGGAGGTGCGAGGATTCACCTACTAAAGTACACTGCTGAGGGGAGCAGCGAGCGAATCAGGAGAGGTCTGCTGCACCATGTGGGTCATCTTCCTCGCCAAGGATCGAACTCGTGCTGCAGTGGCTGCCAGTAGTTTCATAGTGCTGAGACTTAACCACTTGCGTCACCAGGGAGGTCCATTGATGGATTCTTTAATGTGGAAGGGAAAGATGAGTTACTCTGTTTGAATTCTGGGGAATAGAAATTGGACTATGGGTATTCATTTTCTTTCGATGATTTTAGAAGTCAGATGGTAAGATTACATTAAATACGCGTGCTGAGTCCTAGCTCCAGTGTCATTAAGCTAAAGAAGAAGTGGGGGTTTTGTGCTGAGAGACAATAGCTTACTAAGTGGCACACAGTTGTTAGCTACATTTTAACGGTATTTTTTCTTTCCTTGTTTCAAAATAAGCTTTTAATTTATGTTATTTTATGGACTTTATTTCTGTGGGACAAAAATAACCACAGTAAATAATTTTAGGTAAAATTCTACACGTTTTTATAAGTATTGTAGAAATGTGAATATTTTAAAAGAAATACAGTTTAAAAATAGGTATGCAACTATTATAAACTGTTTATAACGTGTCTATGGAAAACCTCACCTAGATAAATGTAATAAACAAACAGCAAATTTTTAAAAATAATTCATATAGTTTGTGAAATTTCCTTAAATATAATCTATTAATGTCTGTCAAGTTTGTGTTGTGCAGTCTTACATTATGCTTTTTTGGTGAATATTTCTTTAAACCAATTCTCTAATTCCAAGTTAATGATGTTTAATATCAGTCTATGATACCGGAACAAGGCTAGTGAATTGGGTGGGGGAATTAAACTTGCAACCAGGTGGGAGGATGAGTTGTGTTTTCATGACTTCTGGGACTAAGGGAACTGAAGACTTATATTGCCAGGAGACGAAGGTCCTCGGTGGAATCCGAGGAATTCTTAAATGGTCTGGGAACCAGTCAGTCAGAGCATGAAGAAGAAAGGAAAGCAAAGAGTCAAGGCAGTGGGAGGATGGCTGCCCGGAAGTCACACACATCAAGGCAAATTTATTCTCTTTTTCTTAAAAGGAAGAACTTATGACTCATGCAAACTAGACAGGGGTGGAATTGACCTTGAAATCACTTACAGACGTTGTCAGCCTCCATCTCTCCGTTTATCCCTTCATTCTGTGTGCTCCACTTGCTGCCGGCACACTGGCTTCAGACTTTACTTGCTGATGGAGGCTGTAACTCGTCACAGCTTCTGTGTTCACTTTACTCAGTGATGGTGATATGATTTTCACCAGTTCTGGGGAGCATATATATTTTTAAAGATTTATTTATTTATGCATACAAGCTGAGGTGTAGGCCAGAGGTGTGGAGTGATGAAAGGATTCACCAGAGACAGAGCGGGGAGCAGAACAGTCAGATCAACTGAAGTACACTGCTGAGGGGAGCAGCGGGCGAGGCAGGAGAGGTCTGCTGCGCCATGTGGGAATTTCCCCTGCCGGGGATCGAGCTTGTGCTGCGTTGGCTGCAGACAGCTTCAGACGCCAAGACTCAACCCGTTGCGCCACCAGGGAGGCGCATGATGTGCTTTCTTTTTTGCATGTGGTTGTTCTGGTTTCTCAACACATTTGTAGAAGAGGCTTCCCTTTCTCCATTGTTTGGTCATGGTTCTTTTGTCAAATATTAATGGTCCATATTTGTGTGTGTTTATTTCTGTGTTCTCTGTTACATTAAGTCTAGGTTTTGTTTACTATCACTATGTAGTATAATTTGAAATAGGGGAGCATGATACTTCCATTTTTGTTATTTTTCTCTCAAGATTGTTTTGGTTTTGACCATTTGGGGTTTTGTGGTTCCACATAAGTTATATAATTGTTTATTCTATTTCCTCAAATATTGTCACTGGGATTTTGATTGGTATTGCATTGAATCTGTAATATGCTTTAGGTTTTATGACCATTTTAACAGTGCTTTAGGTAATATGAGCATTTTAGCAATGTTTATTCTTCCAGTCCTTGAACATGAGGTATCTTTCCATTTCTTTCTTATTTTCTTTATAATTTTTATTGTATAGCACTTCACTTCCTTTAAGTTCTTCTCCTAGTATTTCATATTTTTTGGTATAATTTTAAGTGGGACTGTTTTCTTAATTTCTCTTTCTTCTAATTCATTGTTTACATATAGGAATACAACCTATTTTGTGTATTAATTTTGTATCCTGCCACTTTACTGATTCGTTTATTATTGCCAGTGTTTTGTGTTTGGTTTTGTTTTTCTTTTTTTTTTTTTTTTTGGTATTTTGGATTTTCTGTGTATGTTATCATGCAGATAGTGATATTTCTTTCTTTTCCAATTTGGATTTCTTTTTTGTATTGTTCTTGCCATATTACTCTGGTTAGGACTTCTATACGATGTTGAGCAGTAGTAGTGAAAATCTGCATACTTATCTTGCTTTTGATTTCAAGGGAAATATTTTCAGTTTTTCACCAATAGAATGATATTGACTGTTGGTTTGTCATATATGACTTTTATTATGTTGAAAAAAGTATTCCCATTTTTGAGAGTTTTTATCATAGATGGCTCTTGTCATGTAAACTTTCAGCATCTCTTGAAATAATTTGTGATTTTTATCTTTTTGTTGATATTGAGTGACATTGATTGATTTGAATATGTTGAACCAACTTTGCATCCCTGGAGTCTATTCCGCTTGGTCATAATGGATAATTCTCTTAATATACTGCTGGATTCTATCTGTCAAGATTTTGTTGAGGATTTTTGCATCTATGCTCATCAGAGATATCAGTCTATAGTTTTCTCTTGTCTACTGTCATTGCTTGGTTTTAGGATCAAGGTAAAGTTTGTCTCCTAAGATGTATGTGGGAGCTTTCCCCTCTCTTCAGTTTTTTTTTTGAAGAGTTTTAGAAGGATAGGTACAGGTATGAGATGCTCTTGAAGATTTAGTAGAATTAGCTAGTGAAATCATCTGGTCCTGGGATTTTAATCTTAGTTTCAAGTGAGAGATCTACAGCTTCCCATCACCTCTTTGCTATGTGATCTTGGACAAGTTATGCAACCATTTGATTCATTGATCTTCCTAGTAATAGGGGAAGAATAATACTTATTGCCCCTTATAATGTTTCTATGAAAACCAAATGAAATGTCTCTGAAAATACTTGGAAAAGTGTAAAGTATTATGTAAATGGATTGCTGTTGGTGACCTGGCACCAGGGGGATAATCTGTGTAACCTTCTGATCTAGTTGTGTCCTTATTACTTATAAAGAGGTAAAGTAATATCTGTAAGTATGATTTATTTTACCAGATTAGATTAATGGTAGCATTTGTGCTGCTGATCTACCTTGCTGAACATTGCCTTCAGAACCGAAAAGTAATATTTATTTCTGCTTGAATCAACTTCTACCCTAGAAAGAGAGGCATATATTATCATGAGCAGGTGTATTGGTCATACAATGAAAATTAATTCCATTTAGTCATGCTTTCAAATTTTATGCAAAAGTCTCTTAAAATAGATGATGCTAAATTGCTTGAACATAATGTTAAGATTCAATGCAAAGCTCCTTTTCCAGCCTCCTTGTTTCTCTGCCAGACAAGAACATGATTATTTCAAATTTATGCTTTTGACATGTTTGAAACTATTTTCATTTCTTCTTTATCATAAGAATAATTTTTCAATAGTAGTAGTCATAATTCTGTTTATTCTCCTTTGGATCATGTATTGTCTTTGGAATGTTGTTTTATCACTGCTCATAATTGCAACTTTCAATCAGGTTTGCAAAAATGTGGTAGAGTGGTCCTGAAAAAAGCAGTATCTCAGGGACACTGAGAAGTCCTTATATTCCAATCTGAATGCATATAGGAATCAAAGTTCAGGGGAGAAATAGCCATGGTTTCTATATATAAATAGAAAACAATTTATGATACAGAACAGCAGATAGGAACCTGTACACAATATGAAGAAAAATGAGTAAAGCAGATCAGAATGGGCACACTGCCCCTCCTGAGGAATCAGATTTCAACAGCAGAGTGACAGTTATCACATGTCAGAGAACAGGGAGCCAGTTTAGTTTGCACTCTGTAATGTTTGTGAGTTTGTCTTAATTTTCTGTGTTGCTTCATTGATCTGTATGTCTACCTTTATGTTAGTATCAACTGTGTTTCTATAGCTTCATGGTTAGCCTTGAAATGAGGTACTATAAGTCTTTCAACTTCATTCTTTTTTAAAAAAAATTGTTTTGACAGAGCTTTGCATTTTCAATACATCTTAGAATCAACTTGTCATTTTCTAGCAAAAGCCAAGTGGTAGGGTTTTGGTTGATCTAGTTTTGCATCAATAAGGCAATTGAAGAACTGGCCTCTAAAATAGTATTTTCATTGAATCAGAGTATTGATTCAATTTAGGTTTTTTATAATTCCTTTCAGGAAATTTTGTAGTTGTTAGTGTATAGATATTGCATACATCTCATTGAATTTCCCCTAATTCACTGTTTATGCTGTTAAAATATATTTTTTAATGTTTAGTTTTAAGTTGTTTTTGCTACTGTATAGAAATGAAGTTGAAAAGGGTGACAAATGTAGTTTGAGCTTAGTGGGCTTGGATAATAGTAAAAGCATAAACAAAACTAAGAAAATAAAAAATGTGGTAGAAGATTAGTTTTTTGTGGAAAAATTTTTTTTTGTAAAGAAAATCCATAGTAGGAGGAATTATATATTTTTTTAAAGACTTATTTATTTATACATACAAGCTGGGGTACAGGCCAGAGGCGCAGGGTGGTGAGAGGGTTCACCAGAGACAGAGTGGGGAGCAGAACAGATCAGAAATACACTGCTGAGGGGAGCAGCAGGCAAGGCAGGAAAGGTCTGCCGCACCATGTGGGATTCTCCCTGGCTGGGCGTTGAACTCTCATCTCCGACAGCTCCACAGTGCAGCGCTCAACCGCTGCACCACCAAGGAGGCCCTTTTGTGGGAATGTTTTTGTTTTAAATCTTGTAGTGTGTGAAGTAATAGGAACACTTCATTGTGGACTGGGAAGACCTGAAGACCTGAGAATTACCTGGAATTTGAGTTTTGATTACACCCCTGTTATCTCACCAATGCTGTATCAATAATATGGTATCTGATGTTATCCTAAGGATGATTAGGCATAGGAACAGCTCCCAGAGTGCTATCTCTGGTTTAGACTCAGTGCACTAATAGGGTGGCAGGTGTAAAGGGTCATTCATAGTGTTTTGAAGGGTGCTTAAAAAGTATTCCTCATCTTCAGTTTGATTTTATCTTTAGAATTTGAAGAACTATTACACAAAAAGTTTTAGGTAACACATCTGAAGTGTCATGAATACAGTATAAACATTGTATTATAAGACTCAAAAAAATCCTTTAAATACTAGGCAATATACTTATCATTTTTACATAAGAATAGTTGAACTTGCCCAGTAGTAGTATTCACACATTTCTTTATCTTTTAGTAGTATCCTGACATATTTGTGTTTCATAGATCTTTAACCCATTTCACTTTGTTTAGGATGTTGCTAGGAATGACAGTTATAAGCAGAATTGGACTTGCAATTGCATTACATAGAAGTGGTAGGGCTCAGGGAGAGGATTAGAGATCACCTCACCTTTGACATATGTTTCATATTTCATATGTCAGTCCCTGTGACATGGGAGGAAACATAATAATATCCATGTTCCATCTCATACCCTTTGTTTCTACCTGTCCCAAACTGGAGGATGCAAATTCAATACTGGACTTTTGTCTTCTGGGGCCCATGAGTTATATTCTAAAACTGAGCTAGCTCGAATGTGTGTGCATTCCAACTCCCCTCACTCTTTATTGAGATAAAATTGACATCTAATATTGTGTAAGTTTAAGGTGTGCAATGTGATGATTTGATACATGTTTGCATTATGAAATGTTTTGCATATTAAGGTTTATTAACATATTTTTCACCTTAAATTATTAGAACTTTGTTGTTATGGTGAGAATATTAAAGTTCTACTCTCATAGCAACTTTCAAGTACACAACACAATATTGTTAACTATAATCTCCATGTTGTACACTAGATTCCCAGAATTTATTCATTTTACGGCTCAAAGTTTATACCTTTTGACCAACAGCTCCCCATTTTCCCCACTCTTGAGCCCTTGGCCACCTCCGCTCTTCTTTGTTTTAAGGGGTTGTGTTTTCAAACTGCACATATAAGTGAAATCATACACTATATGCTTTTTTCTGTATGACTTACTTTCACATAGCATGATGCCCAACAAGTTTCATCCACATTGTCACAGATGGCAAGATTTCATATTTTTTTATGGATCAATAATATTTTATATAAATACTACCACATTTTCTGTTGTTTTTTTTTGTTCATTTTTGTTTTATTTAGTTCATTTGTTTATTGGTTTTCTCTTTATATGAGTGATATCACATGCTGTCTTTCTCTGGCTTATTTCTTTAAAGTTTATTCCCTCTAGGTTCTTTGCTTTTATTAGAAATGTCAGGATTTCGTATTTTTTTTTTTTTATATCCGTGAGGGCAGCTCTTTAAAGGATATGATAATGTGTCACTCTTATGGAAAGGAGATAGCAAATACTGCCACATTTTCTTTGTTCATTCAAACTTCAACGGCTATCAAACCACTTAGGTACTTTCCATGTGTTGACTATTATAATGTTGCAAAGAACTTTGGAATGCAGCCTTTGATGACAAGTTAGGTCGCTTATTTGAACTTTTTTCTTAATGTTAATATTTATTGCTATAAACTTCTGTCTTGGCACTGCTTTTTACTGTAAATCATAAGTTTTGGCATGTTGTGTTCCCATTTTCATTTATATGGGCTATTTTTTATTTCCTTTTGATTTTATCATTGACCCATGGATTGTTAGCATGTGATCATTAGTTGCTAAATATTTGTGAATTTTCCAGTTTTTTTCCTATTATTGATAGCAGATTTCATACCATTTTGGTCAGAAAAGATACTTGATACAATTTAAATATTTTTTTAATTTGCTGAGACTTGTCTCATGACCGAGCATATGATCTATGCCAGAGAATGTTTCATTTGTGCTTGAGAAGAGTGCATATCCTAGTGCCATTGGATAGAATGTTCCACATATGTGTTAGGTCCACTGAAGTTCAAGTCCACTGTTTCTTTACTGGTTTTCTGTCTGGATGGTCTTCCCATTGATGAAAGTAGAGTATTGAAGTCCTTTACTGTATTACTGTCTATTAATCCCTTGAGATCTGTTACTCTTTGCTTGTTATATTTAGGTGCTCTAGTATCTTTACGTCCAACCATCTGCCCTCTTGGTTTCACAGCTTGATGGACATGAGATGAATACCTTCTTTCCCCAGTTAAGGAAGACAGGAAAGAGAATGACTGGGAAATGTGTAGCATGAGAATAGAAGGGAACCAGTCCTTTAGAGTAAAATGAAAGATGAAATAATTAAACCTTGATTATCACTAGCAGGGAAGCAAAAATGGCCATAAAATATTAACATCTAATAATTTACTATCATAATCCTAATTCTTCCCCAAAGAGTTTCCTGTTTCTTCAATTGCAGTAATAGCACTAAGATTAAAAACAAAAAGAATATTAGCTTTACAAGTTTATCTTAAACCAGTTCCTTGCAGTAGTAACTGCCTTTGTCATCCTGGGAGTGCTGCAAGTTTATTAACAACAATATATAGGCCACACATTTTAAAATTAGTGATCCCAAGTAATTAGCTGATAGGGAAATCTTGATTACATGACATTTGATTAGTGGAGAAAAAGAATCTAGTTGGTGCATTCATGTTTCTGAATCTCCAGGTGTTGGACCCGTGGACTTTAATAGTAGCAATTAACCTTGGATGAGAGAAGACCCAAGATTCCATGTATAAATGGGAAACTTCCAGCATTTCTAGGTAGAGTATTTTTAGCTTAGGGTTAATGGACTCTTTTCAACCTGAAGTCTTCAGGAATAGGCCATTTCCTGTTTCTGCAAATACCAAATGAAAAGTCAAGTTAGTTTTCTTGGATTTATAGATCAGATTGAAGGACTTGTTCTTTTTAACTGAGCTAGCTGGCCCCTGCATGCCAAGGTTCTATGGCAATATGCTCTTAGTGACCTCTCTTCTCTGTGAATGTAGGTGATAAGAACGGAGGTGAACCGGATGATGCTGAACTAGTAAGGCTCAGTAAGAGGCTGGTGGAGAATGCGGTGCTCAAAGCTGTGCAGCAGTATCTGGAAGAAACACAGAACAAAAACAAACCAGGGGATGGGAACTCTGTGAAAACTGAAGAGGCTGATAGGAATGGCACTGACAGTGACAACATGAAATGAGACCCTAATGCAGGCAGGACCCCACTGCTCTGTGAGAAGTTTCCTTGCTTCCCTCTGCTGACTCGAGGAACTAACTTGCATTGTGCTGTTTAAACTGCAGAGATTGTCTGATATTAACCAAGTGATGTGTTTGCATTTCTGAAACACAATGGAAGAGAAGTGGAACAAGCAGAGGAAATTCATCCGTGAAAGAGTGGCCCAGGTTTCATTTACACCCAGTCATCGCCAAGAGAGAGGGAACTTGGATTATGCTTGTGAGCTCAGATTAAAAACCCCCAAAAGGGTCTTGGCATAAATGGAATACTGCCATTTATATTGTATTGCAGGGCATTTGACTACTTCATCTGAGGCCAAAACACACACATCGCTAACAAGTGCTAAGTTTAAAATAATCACGGTTGAAACTATTATCTGTACAATAGTCCATAAGGTTTCATGTTTTGTCCGATGTATGCTGTTCTTATGCACTGATCTTTATTTACAGTAAATTTGTTTTATGTAAATGATATATTTTTGGCAAAAATGCAACCTTTTATATAAAACATGGGCAACATTTTAAAGGTCTTTTTTTTAAAACCTTTTGATAAGTCAGTGTGCCATATTTAATGATTTTTCATTCACCTTTGTATGTAAAATGCATTATATTTTTTTCTGTAGGCAAGAAACCTATTGGAATTCAGGATTTAATTAATGAAGCTTTGCATCGAGAAAGAATGAGTCTGAAGGCCAAAGTGAAACAGATAAAGGAACTTTTATCAAAGCCCGAGACTCAGGCCAAAATTAGGAGGGAGCTTTTTGAAGGAAGATCGATTAACAACAGTAATCAAGGAAGTGATGTTGATTTCAGCACTACTTTGACATAAGCTCTTCTGTTGCTATCATGGTACCATAGTTTATTAAATAGCTCTTTGGTAAAGACCAATGAAGTGTTCCAATAGTGTCTACAGCAAATCAACATTTGGTAAGGAATTAACAATTTCTTGCTAAAGAAGATGGGTTCTACCCTGGTATTTTAGAATATTAGTTTCAGTAACCTTGAGTTATTTTATAGAAAGGACTTCTTAACTAGCTGTTGTGTGATGTTCTACGGGTCTTCACAAACAAAATATATAGACTATGGAAAATTATTTATAGACAAAAAATAGTGTTTTAAGAGTCATTTGCCTCCTGTTGACATGGTTTTTGTTATTGTTGTATCAAAAAAATGCTATCCAGATGTGTCTATATCTAGTGTTACTTTTAATGGGGATCTGAATGTTTATTGAATACTAGTACTTGAATGAGCATTTATAAATGTAATTATTACAATCACTGGTTAAGAATGTTTTATAATATCTATATGTGTTATTTTTTAACGATCAAAATGTAGCTTGTATTCTCATGTATAAATGTTTGGGATTTTAATTTTCTACTTTTCTGAAGATTAGCCCCAGATCTTTCCATATCCCTTATAGGTTGAATTTGTTTGCACTGGTTCATTTTTAAAGAAAACTCTTGAAAAATTACCCCCCACATGATAATTATTGGTAACAGTATTTTCTATAGTTATGGTAAAATTGCTGCTGCTACTAAGATCATGCTGGAGGGAGAAATTAGATAAAAAATATGTAATCATTTCAAATAGAAAATCCAGTTTACTCATGGATTCTAACTATTTTTTCACTGGGTAAATTATACTACTTTTATTTATAAATTAGTTTATGCATTTTCATGCCTCTTAATAAACATATTCTTCCCCCTTGTTACCTTTCCTCATTTTTTTTCCCTCATTCTTGGAAGTTGTTGGATTATGCTGACATAATGAAGTCATAGCAGGTGTTCTGCTAGTTTTAGTGTTTCTTCACTGTTATGTTCCTTCCCTTCATGCTAACATAGCACAGTTATCAAAGGACTTTCAACCTGAAATGTTTAAATCAGTTCAAATTAATCAACTCCACAGAATTAACAGAAAATCAAATGCAAAGAAAAACTTAAATAACATCTCTAGCTACTTAAGTGACATCAGTGGCAAAGATGAAAGAAGCATGCCCATCCAGATGCAGCCCAGGGAGCTGCTCACATGAAACCCTTCACAGTGGTAGAGGGCTTGCTTGCCTGTGGGTGGCCTGCCTCTTAAACAAGCCTTTAAGGTAGGAAGCAAAGTTACTTGGGGCCTTGCCCTATTTTCCTGAAGTCCAAAGAAATAGATTCAGGTTAAGTGTCTTATCCAATACCATACTGTTATCAGGGAACTAGCCCTAAAGTACAACCCAGGGTTCATCCTTAGTACTATTTTCACTGTCCCATATCTAAGTTATTATTTTAGGAGAAATAGTACTTCTTGGCCTCTATCTATAAATATCTTTATCTTCAAGAAGATGTTATCCTCCTGAACAATTTCAAAGGCTTAGACAGTATCCTTTCTGAACTTTAGTTAACAATCATAGCATCCATTTGTTAAATACCTGGTTGTGTGCCATGTGGTCTAGGCACCTTATATTTCTTTCCTCCAGAAGCACCATTAGCAAGTAACTAGTACTGTTGAAAAAATTAGGAAACCAGGAAACTGGGACTCTCAATAGTTAAATGGCTATTTACAAAGCTAATCGAAGGTAAGGCGAAACTTAGATTTGGCTCTGTTCTATTTGAAAGCCACACTCTTTGTTCAATGCAACACAGCCTTCTCTCCACCAAGTACAATACATTTCACAAGTTAAGGGTGTAACAAAGGAAAAGTCACTTTCTTTTGACTAAGCTAGCTCCCTTGCAGCCCTAAGGTTTTATGAAGCTATGTTAGAGTGGTCGTGCTGTGATGGAATTGGAAAAAAAATCAACCCAGATATTGAACTTAGGTATTAAGGATTCTAATGCTATCAAGGAAATCTTCATTTATGAAGGTTTATGCAGACAACAGGAGTACACAATAAAACAAATTCTCTTAATGGTTCCATTAAAAAAAACCCAATGAGACATTAATTTGCAAAAATGTAAGTTTTGGGTCTGATGTATTCAAAATGACTTTCTCCTCATTAATCAGTCACAGAATAATTGCTTGTTACGTCACATAGCCAGAATATGTTGTCCTAAATTGGTACTATAGATTATGTAGTCTTGTCTTCTGACAGGGAGACTGCATGGTTGGTGAAAGGACCTTGGTTGGCTTCTAGGTCTGTGCTTACCACATCTTTACCACTTAAAGATAAGTTATCTTTAGTAGAGCAGTTTATGTTCCAGAGTCTCATTTCCCAATCTATAATATGAAAGAGTGTGGCCAGATAATTTGTCCCAGTGATCTTCTAAGAATCTGAGACTTTGTGAATCTACTATGAAGCTGCTCATACTGATGTCACCATCTCAGCTACTCATGTGTGAGGCCTCCTGACTGGGTCACTCTAGTGCACCTGCTGCAATGAGAAGCTTAGAATTCTAGGAGACTCTACATTCTGTTCCCCTTATGTTGGTTGTCAGCTTCATGGAGGGAAACCCTGTAGCACGTATTCACATTTATAACTAGATTCGAACATTTTCAGTCACTGAAAAAGTAGCAGATCCTGTATGGTTAATTTGAGGGACATGAAAAAGTAATATTGACAAGAGCTGAACAAAATCTTGTCCAGTTTGAGCCCAATTAGTTCCACTTATAGAATCTTAAATTATTACTGTATTGATCTACTCAGTCTAGACTAACTCTCAGACTTTGGGATATACTACAGTTAGAGGTATAATATGAATTCCAAAACCCCAAATATGCCAATCATCCCAACAGCCATAAGGAAGTAATTAAAGTAATTAAAGCAGTTTTGATTTCATATTCTAGACCTCATTTCAGGCACATGAGCAAGAAGAAACTTGTACCTCTGTACTCAAAGATTCATGGACCAGCTACCACTTCATGTAACAAACTTAGATTTTATTTCATTATATATCCAAAGGTGACAAATCTATAGTACCTCCAAACATGGATTGACTGAGTGGATAATCTATTGTGTTCCATTGATTCCATCACTTCAGATTTCATCTATAATAGCTTTATCTTACAACAAATTACAAATGCATTCCTGAATGTCAATATTTCAGGTAGAGAGAATTCATATAAAAAATAAATCCAGTGTACTAAAAATAGTTTCCAAGTCCCCACATGAATCTGATAGTACTACGCATGCCAACAAAGCAAATCCTTAGATTATTTCATTAAAGGTAAAAATGAATATAAGCTCAATTCACTGAGTCAGTAAATTTAAAATGCTGATACCAGCTACAGTACTTTTTTCTTTGATCACTGTTTGGGAGACAATGGGCTTGTTTATAAGGCAATTTGAGAGCTAAAGGAAGGTGCTCTGATCATTTCTAGTGTAATCAGCATAAAACTACTTACTTGTATCCATTAAATACAACTGGTAAATTCAGGCAGTTTGGGATGATTTTAAAATGTAAACTGCTTTAATTATTATTCTCCCTATCCCATTATCAGCCCCTTATTGGAAGTTCTATTGTAGCATCAGAGACAAGGACAATGAAACTGAGAAATCAATGTTCCCAGTGAACTGACATTGTTCTGCGGTGGATCAAATTATTTCTGAAAAGCCACTATCCTATGACACTGCTCTACATGTGTGTAATATACTTTGACTCATCTGAGGAAAGTGACACAGTCCTGCTTGCCGTCCTGTCACTTAAGCAGCTCTGTGGTATGCGGAGCTTTAGTCCTTAAGTAACCTCAGAGCAAATTGGTACAATGCTTCAAATTATTCCCCACACTTCTTGCCAAAAACCACGTGAGCATGCTGGCCACACAGTAATGTCACTGAACCAAAGCACACTGTGCTTTGTTTGCTTACTTTTTAGCTACATATGTTATCTTACCCAAAATTAAAAAAAAAAAATTTTTTTTTGTTAAATACTCATGTGGGCTATATAAAGTTGTAGGAGGTGAGAGGACTAAGAATTAAGGCTCTTATAGCTGGACAGGAATTACAGAGTTGAGGAAAAAACAAAAGTGATACACACATGCACACACTAACCCAAAATATATATATGGTAATTGAAGTAGAGAAAATAGAATAAATATGCAAAAGTGGAGAAAGACTAAGTATAACTTTTTAAGATTCTGGGAGACAAATGTGGAAGTTATTTCTGTCAGGTTCATGCCTATGAAGTATCTTTATAAGAGGGATTCTGATGATTTCACGGGCCTTTGTCATACTTAGTGATTGCTCAGTGTCTTCAACACCTTCCTGTCTTTGGGGAACTTCCTACCTGTGAGGCCTGCTTCCTGTAGGTAGAGCCTGGAATTTGCCTTCCCAGCTTTCTTTGTCACTGGGGCTTATACATGTGACTTTAGATCTGCCAAGTAAGAAGAACCCTGCATGGAATCCATTTATTTCTAAGCTTCTGGAACAGCAGTAACAAAGGAGCTACCCAAGGGTTCTCATGCCCTGTGTAGGCAATGCCTGCTGACAGCGGGCAGTGGCAACTGGGGTCCCCGGGAACAGCTAGCGATGTAATGGGGCATTTTTCCTACTGCATGGCCACACAGCCTGATTCTCTGGACCTTCTAGGGATTTTGTGAGCTATTGAATACCTTTAATAAATAATTCCTTTCCATTTAAATTAGCTTAAGTTGCCTGTTACTTGCAACAAGCTACAGTCCTATAAATCAGTTTCACCACAGGTGCATTTGGCATTTTGAGTCAGACACCTTTGTAATGGGGGTCCCCCTATGCCTTGTAGGAAGTTACCATTCCTGACTCCCAAATGGTGAATGCCAGTAACAGACTCCAGCTATTGTGACAAAGACACCTTCCCACACATTTCCCAAATCCTCTCTAGACTTAGGCAACAAAACCCCCAGTCAGGAGCACACTATTAAATAGCTCTTTCCTGGACACATAAAAGAGGTAATTCTTTCCTGTGCTCTTCTATGAAGCATTCTATGAAGCATTAAAGAGCACATGCTCCCCTAGGGTCTGTACAGACATTGTCAGATACCAAGGTAGAGATAGATAACATCGCCTGCATATTTTATGTGACGTGGATCAAAACATCTAGGTACTGTACATAGAAAATGACTAAAAGGATCAACCGTGATGGCCATGGTGATGTCATTGTTGCAAGAACTTTCTTGGTCTATATGATTCATTGGACAGACTTAGAAATTGAAAAGAGAAGACGACTTCCAAATTCAAAAGCAGTATGAGTAACACATTATTATTAGGTAATATAATAACAGGGGTATGTCTTACTCATTTCATAAGAACATGTTACATACTTTGTATTATATACTTAAGAGAAAAAATATGATAAATAGATTTAGGGACATTATTAATATAAGAAATATTAAAGATAAGTTAGAAATAGATATTTTAAATAAAAGAAAAATACTAATTTTCCTTCAGAGGCAAGGTAGAAAGATTTCATACTCATAAATAAGAGCTGTTTCCACATGGCCCTTCTGAAACCAGTAGAGAAGAGGCTTCCTGAGTTAAATGATCCACTTAGGAAGTCAGGGAAAAGTTGTATAGAGCTTTCATTACAAAGGAATGTGATGTCTAGACCAAAAAGAACGAGTACATCACATGAACTACAGATTGTGAGGGATTCCACAATTTTAGGGGAAATGACCAGCTATTAGTGCATTCAGAATGTTTGTCTTACATGCTCATGTTAATATATTTGTTTGTAGCTAATGAACTATAATCTGTAGCTTCCTCTAATAAAAAAAAATCAATGGATTGACGTCATCAACATGGCAGTGAAGGGACGCTAGTATCAACTCTCCTGAAAGAGAAGCTGCTTATAAAGAGACATCAGCCAAACCCAGAGAAGATCCAGAAATGCTGGATAAATCCAACACCCTCATGGGTGAGTAGGACCAGGAAAGAAGCTAAAAAGACTGACTAAGGAGAAGAAAGACCTACCATATCCCCTCCCCCCTCACCTCAACACAAAACCGGACCAGGAGACCAAGACGAGAGGCACCTGAGGAGACCCAGAAAAATAAAGGTGGGCAGAGATGTTTCCCTGGGCACGGCAGACTGATAAACTCGAGACTGACACCAGCAGTCCCTCCAGGTAGCAACAGAGCCCGGGAGAGGGCAGAGTGCACTGGGGAAGGTGCCGGGACACGGAACAAAGCCTCACACAGCCGGGCAGCCACGGTGTGGCCTCTCCCCCCCACCTCCATTAAAGAGCCAGCACTCTAGGTCCCCACTGGAACAAAACTCTGAGGTAGTGGTCTACCCACTCCTTCAGTAACACTGGTAGTATCTAACCACTGGAGGAACCGCGGGGGGGAGAAAAAGAGAAAAAAAAAGCTCCCAGCTACAGGTGCGGGAGAAACACAGGACAAAAGCAGCACACTGTAGGGACTCCCTGTCCCACCCCGCGCAAGAGAGGGAGAACTGTTGAGGCAGCTCCACCATGCCGCTCCGCCCCCGAGAATTACTGCAGGAGGGGGTCAGCTTCACAACCCACAGATAAAGACTGCAGGCTAGGCTGCCGCGACCGCCCTCCAGGTGCGGAAGAGGTGCAGAACAAAAGTCGCTCGCGGTTTAGACTTGCTCCATCCTGCACAGAAGAGGGACCACAGTAGGGGCAACTCCATCGCGGCACACCCGCCGGTGCCCCCCAGCCGTGCGCGCCCCATGCCTGCCGGCACCCTCCAGCTGGGGTTCTTGGAACCAAGTGGAACTAGCTCTAGGAACACCAACTACCATGACCACCAGGGGCATGGCTTAACAGGGCCAGAATCAGTTAGATCATCACTCCCCGACATCCAAGAAGGAGAACCCAAAGAGATGCCTGCCAACACCAGTGCCACAATCTCCCAACACTTACAACAAATCAGAAGACAAACAGGGAGAAGGAAAAATATAAACAACCAAGCAAGCCCTCAGGGAAAGGAGATGGAACAAAAAGAAAATCAAGTACCAAAAACCATCGACAATGACACGGAAGATCTTCTCTCTCTGTCAGATAAAGAATTTAGAATTATGATCAAGGAAATCATGACAAAGGAAAAGAAAGAAATGGAAAAAACAATTAATGATCTGAAGAAAGAAATCGAGACCCTAAAGAAGGAGAATAAGAGCTTAAAGGAAGAACTAAAGATCTCCGGGAACAGCGATAAAAGCAGAATCGATGAAATGGAAGACTGCATTAGCGATCTCGAAGATGCAAATATTAAAAGATCCAAAAGGGAAAAGGAAATTGAAGCATGAAGGGAAAAGAGTGAGAAAACAATTCAAGATCTATCTGACACCATGAAAAAAGGAAACATAAGAGTAATAGGAATTCCAGAAGGAGAGGAGAGGGACCAAGGAGCAGAGAAACTATTTAAGGAGGTGATAGAAGAAAATTTCCTGAGTATGAAATTTTCCGGCATACAAGAAGCAAGAAGATCTCCAAATCACCATTATCCCAGACGACCCACACCTAGACATATTATAGTTAAACTCACACAAATACAGGACAAGGAAAAAATATTGAAGATGGCAAGGGGGAGGAAACAAATAACCTATAAAGGAAAACCAATCAGGATGACATCTGACTTCTCCGAAGAAACGCTAAGGGCAAGGAGAGGATGGAGAGACATATTCAACAAACTCCAAGATAATAAATTCCAACCTAGAATACTTTATCCCGCAAAGCTCTCTTTCATCTATGAAGAAAGGATAAGGATCTTCCCAGACAGACAGAGTCTCCAGAAATTCGTCACGACTAAACCCCCAATACAAACAATACTACAAGAAGTCCTAAAACCAAAACCGACAAAGGAATGAAAAAGACTAGAATAAGACATGGATCAAAACTACAAAGACAAACAAAATGGCCAATATAGATGCCAATGTATCAATATTAACTCTAAATGTAAATGGACTCAACTCATCAATAAAAAGGCACAGAGTAGCAAAATGGATCAAAAAACAGAACCCAACCTTCTGTTGTCTACAGGAAACACATTTAGCTACAAAAGATAAACACAGACTAAAAGTAAAAGGCTGGAAAACAATCCTACAAGCAAATGCACCTAAAAAGAAGGCAGGGACAGCTATACTTATATCAGATAAAATAGACTTCAAACTAAAAAAGGTAAAAAGAGACATAGACATAAAAAAGGTAAAAAGAGACTACATCATGATAAAGGGAAAATTCAGCAATATGACGTAACCCTCATCAACATATACTTCCCTAATGAAGGAGCACCAAAATATATAAGACAATTATTATCAACTCTGAAAACAGACATTAGAGAAAATACATATATAGTAGGAGACTTCAACACTCCATTATCACAAATGGACAGATCAACGAGGCAACAAATAAACAAGGACATTAAAGCTCTAAACAAAGACCTAGACCACATGGGCTTAACAGATATATATAGGGCACTGCACCCCCAAAAATCTGAATACACATTCTTCTCAAGTGTACACGGATCATTCTCCAGGATTGATCACATACTAGGTCACAGAACAAACCTCAACAGATACACAAAGATCAAAATCATACCTACTATCTTCTCCGATCATAAAGCCATCGAACTAGAAATGAACTATGAAAAGAAAAAAAGGAATCCTTTTACATCATGGAGATTGAAACCCACACTGCTTGAAGACCACTGGACTAATGAGGAGATCAAAGAAGAAATTAAAAAAATACCTAGAAATAAATGACAAAGAAGACACAACTTTCCAGAATGTTTGGGACACAGTAAAAGCAGTATTAAGAGGGAAATACATAGCAATACAGGCTCACATCAGGAAACAAGAAACAACTCAAAGAAACAATCTAATCTTATACCTCAAAGAACTAGAAAAGGAACAAGAGAAAAACCCAAAAGCCAGTACAAGAAAGGAAATAATAAAAATCAAAGAAGAAATAAATGAAATGGAAATAAAAAGACAATACAGAAGATCAACAAAACCAAAAGCTGGTTCTTCAGAAGAATAAACAAAATAGGCAAACCTCTAGCAAGGCTTACAAAGAAAAAACGGGAGAACACACAAACAGGATAAGAAATGAAAGAGGAGAAATTACAATGGACACAGCAGAAATCAAAAGAATAATCAGAGATTTTTATAAACAGCTATATGGAAACAAGTTCAACAACCTAGAGGAAATGGATAAATTCCTGAAACTACACAACCACCCAAAAATAGGTAAAGAAAATATAGAACACCTAAACAGGCCAATCTCAAGCTACGAAATTGAAGGAGTAATCAAAACCCTACCCAAAAACAAAAGCCCAGGACCAGATGGTTTCATAAACAAATTCTACCAAACATTCAAAAATTAACTAATCCCTATATTACACAAACTCTTTCAAGAAATTGAGAAAGAAGGAATACTACCAAACACATTCTATGAAGCAAATATTACTCTAATACCAAAACCAGACAAAGACAACACAAAAAAAGAAAACTACAGACCAATCTCCCTAATGAATAGCGATGCAAAAATATTTAACAAAATCTTGGCCAATAGGATCCAACAATGCATCCAAAAGATAATACACCACAACCAAGTGGGATTTATTCCAGGGACACAAGGATGGTTCAACATCTGAAAATCAATCAATGTAATCCAACACATCAACAAAGAGAAAAATAAAAACCATATGATCATATCAATAGATGCTGAGAAAACATTTGACAAAGTACAACATCCATTTATAATAAAGGCCCTTGAAATACTTGGAATAGAAGGAACAATCCTTAACATAATAAAAGCCATATACGACAAACCCACAGCCAATATCATCCTCAACGGTGAGAAGCTGAAAGCCTTTCCCCTAAAATCAGGAACAAGACAAGGATATCCACTCTCATCATTGCTTTTCAATATAACACTTGAAGTCCTAGCAAGAGCAATAAGACAAGAGAAGGACATATAAGGAATCCAAATAGGTAAGGAAGAAATTAAACTGTCACTATTTGCAGATGATATGATTATATACATAGAGAATCCCAAAAACTCCATAGAAAAACTACTTAAAACTATAGACCAATTCAGTAACATAGCAGGATACAAAATCAATGCACAAAAATCAGTAGCCTTTCTATACACAAACACTCAGTCTGAAGAAGAAGAAATTAAAAGAATTACCCCTTCAAAATCGAAACCAAAAAAAAAAATACCTGGTAATAAACCTAACAAAAGAGATAAAGGACTTATACAAAGAAAACTACAAGATGCTGTTAAAAGAAATAGAGGAAGACACAAAAAGACGGAAAGACATCCTCTGCTCATGGATTGGAAGAATCAACATCATCAAAATGGCCATCCTACCAACAGCAATCTACAGATTCAATGTGATCCTGATAAAAATCTCAATGACATTCTTCAAAGAAATAGAACAGATATTGAAGGAATTCATATGGAACCACAAAAAACCTCGAATAGCTAAAGCTCTCCTGACTAAAAAGAATATGAATGGAGGGATTACACTCCCTGATTTCAAACTATACTACAAAGCCATAATATTTAAAACAGCATGGTACTGGAGCAAAAACAGACACACAGACCAATGGAATCGAATAGAAAACCCAGAAATAAATCCACATAGTTATGGACAACTAATCTTCGACAAAGGAGCAAAGAATATGCAATGGAACAAGACTAGTTTGTTCAATAAATGGTGTTGGGAGAACTGGACTGCTACATGCAAAAAAATGAAGTTAGACCACTACCTCAAACCATGCACAAAAACCAACTCAAAATGGATGAAAGACTTGGATATAAGACCTCAAACCATAAAGTTTATAGAAGAAAATATAGGCAAAAACCTACATGACATACATCTCAGCAAAATCTTTAAAAGCACTTCCCCCATAGCGAAGGAAGTGAAAGAAAAGATAAACAGCTGGGACTACATCAAACTAAAAAGCTTCTGTACAGCAAAAGAGACAATAATCAAAACAAACAGACACCCTACTAATTGGGAGAAGATCTTTGCACACAATACAACTGATAAAGGACTGATAACAAAAATCTACAAAGAGCTCACACAACTCAACAAAAACAAAGACAACAACCCAGTCAAAAAATGGGCAGAAGAGCTAAAAAGACACTTCTCCAAAGAAGAAAAGAAAATGGCCAACAGGTATATGAAAAAATGTTCAACATCACTTATAATCAGGGAAATGCAAATGAAAACCACAATGAGATACCACCTCACGCCAGTGAGAATGGCGCACATTAAAAAAAAACAGGTAACAACAAATGTTGGTGAGAATGTGGAGAAAAAGGAACTCTCCTACACTGCTGGTGGGAATGCAAATTGATCCAACCACTATGGAAAGCTGTATGGCGTTTCCTCAAACTGCTAGAAATGGAACTCCCATATGATCCGGCAATACAACTACTGGGAATCTACCCAAAGGAAAAACACTAATCCAAAAGGGTACATGCACCTGCATGTTTATTGCAGCACTGTTCACAACAGCTAAGGTATGGAAACAACCCAGATGCCCAAAAATTGATGACTGGATCAAAAAGATGTGGTACATATACACAATGGAATACTATTCAGCATTCAATAAAGACAAATACATGCAATTCGCAGCAACATGGATGGATCGGGAAGGGATCATGATCAGTGAAATAAGCCAGAAAGAGAGAAAATTATCAAATGGTTTCACTCATAAAAGGAATATAGGGGAGCCAAATAAGAGATATTCAGCAGGGAAGGAGGGGAGGAGGAGGGCTCAAGAAGGGGGAAGAAGGGAGCACAAGGGACTATAGTGATGGCTCCACGGGTGAACAGGTGATGGGTAACTTATGGGGACCACACAATAATGTAAAAGATATGAATAACAAAAGCAAATAAAATATTATTAAAAAAAATCAATGAAAATCGTAGACTTAACTAGGAGAAAATGATATTGGTAAGGATGTTAAGGCCTGGGATAATCTGGATTACTGTTTCCAATGCCTCACCCTTCCCTATATCCCTTTCCATGTGCCTTCCAGGTGACTACCTGTTCCGTGTGACACTAAGTTAATCTCACGCAGGCAGATATATTTCTCTGCCTTATTGAAGTTGAGCTTGGCATGGGACTCGCTTTGGCCAGTGGGATGTTAGTGGGTGGAAGCAGGAAAAGCTTGCACTTGGGAGACACGGAGCAGGCCTGACGCAGCCCAGCCCTGTATGCGCAGTTGTAGCGGGCAGACCTGCCTCCCCTTATATGTGATGAGAAGTGCATGCAGATTGTTTTATGCCAACTGGTTTCGTGCAGCACAAATGTGGCAAATACACTGCTGAAAGGACTCTATCCAAATCCATGCACTGACACTTGGCCAAACTCATAATTTCTAGAAGCCTGAGTGTGCCCCTGACACAGCCCGACTTGATTCCTGGATGGAAAAGGAGAAGACTGCAAAGAATTTGCCATTTGTTTCAGCCAACACCCGGCTCCTGTTCTAAAAACACTTATGAAAAATCCTTACAGCTGTAAATCCTGCCGCTGTCCCTCTGAGAAGTTTATGTCAATCATACAACCCAGAAGCGTCTTTCTTAGGGGTCTGAAATCCATTCCTCTGACACGGAATCATCAGAGGATACCCTCCTTTGGGAGGGTAGCAACCTAACTTCCATAAATTCTAGTTTGCAGGCCCAGATGGCCTAATCACATTTACAATGACCCACCATTTTACCTGTTGTTTTGGTGGAAATGCATAGGGCAGGCAGGGTGGGGGGCCAGGAGGATTGCAGGTCTCTCAGCCCCCAGTGAATCTTTACTCTTTGTCTGGGCTTTCTCTAGCGTTCTCTCGCGGTCTCTGCATCTTGCAGCCATTGCTCGTCCTCCCGTAGACCACTTCTGATTGAGCGACGCCGCCCTTATCGCCACCGCCTCCAGGCTCAGGTGTGCCCACTTACGCATGCCCACACCATCCTCCTGGTGTCCGCATCAGGCATGCGTGCCCCGCGCCCACGCTCCCAAGCGCCTTCTGCATTCAAGGCCTCAGGTGACAGGCACAGAGGCTAATGGCATAAAAGCCTGACCAATTCACTTACCCTACATCTGCTTTTTGTAATTTTTCACTTCCTGAACTCTGCTTCCCTGACTCCCTGTTCCCAGCCCCTCACTCTCCCTTTCAGTTGCCCAGTCACTTCTGTGCAAATGGCTGGTGCTCAGCTCTTTCCACTGTTCTCACCCCAGTGCTAGGCTTTGTTTATCTTTGAGTGACCCCTAACCTCAAGCTTCCTGAGATTGGAGACACAGGACAATGCCTCAGGCATCTGAGACAACCAATGCCCACTGTGGCTGTGGTCAGCTCCCACCTGGGCAACGCAGAGGGTGAGAACCCAGAGACTCCTTCCCCTGTGAGTGCAGCTGCTGGGACCGGCCTCATGTGCCAACAATCCCTGTGGAGAGAGGGCGGGCGTGGGTTTGCTGTGGGACTGAGAGGGGAGAGAAGGCCTCAGCAAAAAGAGGGAGGAGTCTGAGAAAGGAACTTGGTCCCCTTGTAGCAGAGCTATATGCTCAGGGGTCAAGGGAAGATTTGCAGGAACCCCTGAGGGGTCTACAAAGGGAAAACTCCCATCACTTGTTTTTCAGTGGGTGTAGAGTAAGGCAATTAATCAGGATTTGCACCACTAACCTCAGTGGCTATCACCTGAGGCTTTGTGCTAATGCAGGAGGCACTTGGGAGTGTGGGTGCGGGGCACACGTGCCTGATTGTGGACACCCAGAGCATGGGTGTGGGCATGCGTACGTGTGCACACCTGAGCGTGGAGGCCTGGGCTGCAAGGATGGCTGTGAGAGGATGAGTGGCTACAGAAGAGGCGAGACCACGAGAACCCCAGAGAGAAGAGAAAAAGCATCAAGACTCTCTGGGAGCTGGGAGACTTACCTGCCTCCCTCCTCTCTCCTCCCCACCCCCACGCCCTGCCTGTCCTGCGCCTGGTTGCCCCATAGCAGTGGGGAATGACAGCTGAAACAAGTGTCAGGTCCTGAGATCATGAAGCCAGCCGCTCAAGAAAGAACTGCTTTCTCCTCTGTGCCTGAGCTTCCAGGGGAGGAGACAGTGAGGCTTCACAGAGGAAGTGAGGTGAGGAGGGCAGGGCTGAAGGAACTCTTCCCTTCAGGCTCTCAGTGGAAGCCGCTTGAGCAGGGGCAGGGAGTTTGTCACCTAGCTGGACACACTAGAAAGAGGCGGTGTTTGGCATCTGTTACTCAAAGTGACTGTAGGAACATATGAGACAAAAGAGAAAACACAAAATTCAATGGGCTGCCACACTTATCCTGGAGAAGATTATCTGTACTAAACAGGGATGTGAAAACAAATAGCAAAGCTGTATTTGGATAATGTCACCAGTTCTGTTTATCTAAAAAACTAGTCACAGCGAGACTGACTGAATTAGATTCTCATCACCTCTGTCCAAGCTGGTGGTGGGAGGGTTCTAAGAGTCGATACTGTGGAGGGGGTGGGCAGGGTCTGTGTCCTGAGCCTCGCCTGTGTTGCTCTGGACAGCTGGTTGGGGTGGAACTAGGACCTGTCCTTCCTGCAAGCAAGGAGATCCTTTGCCTTGTTTCTGGAAGCCTAGGATATCAATGCAGTATAGACACTCTGAACCAATCCCACTATGGCAAAAACATAGTTTGCAGAAAATGATAGACACTGACCAAAATTATGTAACATATACAAAGGTATAGACCTTGCTAATAATTAAATAAAAGAATGAGGGATAAATAAAGTGACCTGATGGACAAGAATAAAATAGGAGATGGGGGCACCCAGGAGGTTGGAACACACTGTAATCAAGGACAGAGCCTCGAAAAGGAAGCTCAGAGAGATCCCAAAATACACCACAAAAGGAGAGTTTCTTCTCCTCAGATGTACCATAGGATTTGCCATTGAACAAGATTTATAGGCCTTGGCTTGTGAATGTTTCCAGAAGCACAGTAGAAAGTGTTCTCCCCAGGATGGGGTTTCATGGGGCGGTGATAGAACTGTGTGGCTACTGGAACCACAGAAAGGGAAGTGAGGCGCCTTTTCTCTCTGATGCTGTCTCTGGGTCTGAAGACAAAACTACATGGCAATTGTGTGTATTCAAACATGAAATTCCACACTGGGGTTCACTAATAACTTAAAAATGACAAAGGGCAAGAAAAACAAAGAGAAAGAGGAGAGGGGCATTCTGTGAAATTCATCTTCAGTCTGTCAGGGCATCGTTTTTCTTTGAGCCTAAAAGCTGATTTTTAAAAAAATTATTTGAGGAATAATTTATTTATATATATATATAATTGTGTGTATTTAAGGTGTATAAGGTGGTGATTTGAAATACATATACATTATTGAGTGATTAATAAGATCAATATAATTAACACATCCATCACCTCACCTAGTTAAATCTTTTGTGAGAATGCATGTGGTTTAATCAGCAAATTTCAAGCATGCAATATTGTATTATTAACAATGGCCACCATACTGTACTTGGGATGCTCAGAATTTACTTTATAACTGAAAGTTTTTATCATTTGATTTACACCTGCTCTTTTCTCTTTCCCCTCACACCAGTCAACCTCCATTCTATTTTCCAGTCTATGAATTTGGATTTTTTGAAGAAAAAAAAGATTTCATGTGAAAGTGGAAGGTAGCATCTGGATTTCTCTGCCAGGCTCATTTCACTTAGTCCAGTGCTAAGTCCACTTAGTCCTGAACTAAGAAAAAGCTCCTAATTCTTGGTGTCTTTGATGTCTAGTTTTAGGATAAACCACTTCTCAAAAATGAGGAAACAGTAAATTTTTGATGCAACATACCCCTTTGGCAGAAGAGAGCAAAAATATGCTGTTACCTCTCTTGCTAGTGACATTAAAAAAAAAACACACACAAAAACAGAGGCTTAAGAAATGAGGTAAAAGTCAGGAAAATGGGAAAAGTGGACGCTCACACCAGCCATTACTTACCTTAGTTTGAGTTGTTTTACTGTGGTCCGGGACTTTGGAAGCTTAGGTGATGCTGAAGTAAGTGTGGTCATGAAACTGGAAAGAGATGCTGTAATAATCTCTAGTGATGGGCCTCCCTGGTGGAGGATTACTAAGATCAATACAATTGACACATCTATCACCTCACCTAGTTAAATCTTTTTGTGAGAATGCTTGTGGTCCCTTGGTGGATCACTGGGTTAAGTCGCAGCACTATGAAGGTATGCAGAGCCACTGCAGCACAAGTTTGATACCCAGCCAGGGAGCTTCCCACATGGTGCAGCAGATCTCTCCTGTCTCCCCGCTGCTCCCCTCAGCAGTGTACTTCAGTCGATCTGCCTGTTCTGCTCCCCACTCTGTCTCTGGTGAATCCGCTTACCCCCCACACCTCTGGCCTACACCACAGCTTGTATCCTTAAATTAATAAATCTTTAAAAAATAATCTCTAGTGATGCTGAAGTAATAATGCTATCATTATGATGATTAAGAATGTGTTATACTGAAATCCAGCATCTTTTAGCAAGGAGAGTCTCATTGTTACATGATTTTTAAATCAATTAATTTTTTTTCTATACAGCAAGATTCAGTTTTCGAGTGCATAGTTTTATGAGTGTTTATACATGCATAGATTCTTGTAAACACCACCAGACACAAAATATAGAATCATTTTAGTATTCTGAAAACACCTTCAACTGCCCCTTGGCTTCATACCATGCTTCCATCCCTAACCCCAGAACTACTTGTTCTCTTTTTCTGTATTTCTGCTTTTCCAAAATGTCACATAAATAGAATCCTAGACAGTGTATCTAATTGAGACTGGGTTCTTTCACTTAACATAATAGAGAAACATATATCTTTTTATTTGTAAAAGAATGTTTATCTTTTGCTGAATAAGAGATAAAGGAAGAAGACAGGAAAGACCCAGTAAATGCAGAATTTACCAGAATAGCATCTTGACATCCTAAAAGAAATGGAGGAATAAATGAGACAAGCTGAAACACTCTGTTTTCTTTCAAGGGGAACACAAAATGCAAAAGACACAAACAACAATAAAAAAAATTAAAAAAAAAAAGAAATAGGTCCATATTCTCTAAAAATAGAAAACAAAATAGCATTTCATATATAACAAGAGCTTCATCTATTTAAAGTATACGTATTCTGATTTGCCTTTTCTATTTTGGGCATATTCAAATATGTGTCTTCTAGAGGCATGATGGAAGAAAACTCACCTCCCTATAGACTTGCCTTAGTATCTATATAAGGAAACATAATTACTTAGTTTTTTAATTAAATTTAGTAGTTATTTGGGCATTTGAGCTTATATTTTTGCTGGTGAGAAAATCCTCTGCAGCTTATTGCCCTGCTCCTTGGAAAACTGCTGACCTTCGAGTGGGTGTAGGTTGCTCAGCACGGGCCCCGCTGCACAGCACAAGGACATGTGGCACAGAAGTGAGTTGGATCTGTAAGAGGTGAGAAGAGCCATGGCTTTTATTTTACTGCCTAAGGGACATTTCCAGTTTCCATCAATGTACTCCCACTTCCACTATGAGTAATACATTCTCTTTGTTGCTGAGTTTTCTTTCATACAGTGGAAATCGTTATTTAGGGAGGGAATTAATATTGTGCTCTGGAATTCCCATTGAGATGAACTTATTTAACAGATAGAGAGTTTTATACCTGCTGAGTAAATAAAAGCCACAAGCTATGTTTGCAGTTACCCCCTCTCCTTCCTTCCTGCCTCCCCCCCACCCCACACACATTCACATTCAGTGTGTTGTGGGTTTGGGAGGAGTGATTTCAAGGGACGGTATATATTGCAAACGTGTTTGCTATTACATTTTTAATGGTGTGCTCCCATAGAGAAGTACACTGTTGTGGGATTTAAAAGATAGACTAGAGCCTAGAGAATGGCTAGATGGAAACTTAATTGATTTATTAAAATACTTAATATCAGTCATTTGAATCTATCAGTTTGCCAATCAGTGGGCCAATTCTGGACTTCCAAGTACTTCAAAATGTGTTACAAAGTGAGGAGGGAGCCCAAATTGCCTAGAGTAAAGGACTATAGATGCTTTGATGGGGGTGGGGGTCTTATGGGCACATACATCTAAGAAGGTGTGAACTTGTTCCCCTTAATCATGTGCAGTTTTGTCAACCAATGTTACCTCAGTTAAAAAAAAAAGGAAAAAATAAAGTGTCTTACAATTGCAAATGAGTTTGATTTTCATTTTCTATCACATTTCCTTTGAGGTTGACTATGTTCTCTATTTGCTGATTAAAACCTTCATGTTCGAAAAGTTTGTGATCAAGAAGCAGTTCAATAATTAAGCAGAACATTGAAATGTGATTTTCATTTATGCCACCAGTGTGGCATTAAGTAGACTGGAAACCCCGTTAGTGGTTTATCTTTTGCACTGGAAAAAGATAAAGTATTGTAATAAAGATTGAAAAATGAGTAGACCATTGGCTATACCTCATTGGACAAATAGAACTGACTATATTTCTCCTGGCTGGGCTACCCTCTTTTGAATCCAGGAATGTTATAATGAAAGATCTTTTTTGAATTATATAGGTTTGGCTGTCATCCAAACAGTAGTAAAAGATTCCTCTTTGTGTTCTTATTACACCTGGAACAAACTTGGTCTAATGCAGTTGTCTTTCCCTTCAGTAACTTGAAGGCCTTCAATAATAGGTCTTTTTTTTTCTTTGTACATAGAGGAGCTCAATAAATGGTATTGAATAAATGCTTACATATTGACCATGATAGTTTTACTATAGCTTCTAGACCTAAAGGTTTTGGAAATAATAACTTTGAGATGGAGTGTGCTGTCAAAATAATTCAATCATTTGCCAGGTCATCTTTCCTTACATTGCATGAAGTCCTGAGTACCCTCATCCAGCATTTTGGGCCTTCACTACTGTTTATTACCATTCTGCAGGAACTGCCTGGTCATCAGTCTGAGGCTCTGGTGCACCACCCCCCCAGGCCCTGTGCAGAAGTCTTGTTGGAGGAATGATGCCCCAAGCAGGGAGGTGTTGCTGTTGGACCCCAAAGATGAAACCATTGAGGTGACACAGTGGCACTGGCTTTCCTTTGGTCCCCTTAGTAGAGCTGAGCTTATTTCTCATAGAAATGGAGAACTTTTCCCTCACCTCAACCTATGTGATGCCCTTTATCATATGGACTCCTAAACATATTGCCTAGTCTCACAATGTTATTCATAAAAAATGGCTCCAAACTTTCATTTTTGGTCATAAAAATAAAAAAAGATCAGATATAAACAGATAGAAATTTGCACAAGATATATAATACAACATGAAGTATATAATTTTAGACATTGGACAAATAGCAAAGCAAACACAACATGTTTCAGCTTTCACCCAAGAGCAAACTGTGCAAGCCATCTTTCAATCACTAAAGACCGGGAGTATATTTGCTCAAATTACAGCTCTTTGCATTTAGAACGTGTCACACCTACTAGTTTGTAAGCTCATTAGTAACATCAATGATCCTATCTTATATACTGATATACATATACATATACATACACACATACACACACACACTTATGTGTGTATACACATACCAGTAAGCATACATGCACACACATATATACACATACTGGAAAAGAAGAGACATTTCGATAAAGGGCAGTTAACTATCACTAACATCATACTTAATGGTGAAAGACTGCTTTCCCCACAGGATCAGAAATTAGGTAAAATTGTCCATTCTCATTATGATTTCTATTCAACATTATACTGGAAGCTTTATCCAGTATAATATGCAAAAAAAGAAGAAATAAAAGGAAAACACGGGAAGGGATAATCAGAATGACCTTAACTAATACATGACAGGAGTATATAACTAGAAACTCTGTGGAATCTACTAAAAAGCTGTTAGAATTAATAAATGAGTTTATCAAGAACCTAGGCTGCAAGGTCAATATACAAAATTCAATAGTTTGTATAATAGCAATGAAAACTAGATACTAATTTAAAAAAATCATTTATAATATCATCCAAAACTATGAAATACTCATGAATCAATTTTATAAAATATGGTTAAGATGGTACAGTGAAAACTATAAAACAGTGCTGCTGAGAGAAACTAAGACCGGAATAAGTGACACTTATGCTAAGTATATGAATTAGAAGACTCACTATTGTTCAGATGTAAGTTCTCCCCAAATTGGTCAATGGATTCAAATCAACCTTTAAGGGAGAGTTTGCCCTCACTAAAGCCGGGGCTGCCTTTCCCTTCCAGATGATTTGTCTTCTGTTCTGTGGTACTGGCATGCTGCTATCGAACCCACAGCCCTGCTAGTTGTGTTTCATGTAGAACATGATATTTTTGACTTATTCTTTCATTTAAGACCATATCTTGGAAAAATGCAATGTTTTCTTTGGTAGGAAAGGTGATAATATTTCAAAATTAAATTTTATGAGATTTTCTGGTTTTAAATTCATTTTCCATAGAAACCATTCAAGAAATAAAAAGGATGCATGAACTACTAATAAGTATTTGAGTTCTGTTATTTCAAGGTCATTTATTACACTAATAGCCCAAACAATAAATAGCTTTTATTCCTTCTTCTCATAAAGCAAGTCCAATAACTGTGGTCTCAACTGGTAGTGATTAAATTTATGGTGATTTAAGAGGCAGGATATTGCCATTGGAATAGAAGTTGACAGCAATTTCTTGTTCTTATTGTTTATTGCCTTATTTCTCAAAAAAATAATCTGTGAACTCGAAAAATAGACAGCCTTTACATGCATGTTAGAAATTCAGAATCTTGCAACCAATCACAGATTGATTCAATCAGAACCTGAATTTAACATAATTTGCAGGATATTCCCATGTACATTAATTTTAAGAGTACTACATATTCATTCATTACAAAATGCCCCGCTAATCTGGGATGGCAGATTCTGTCCTGGAGCAGAGTGGAGTAGCAGAGACATCACCAATAAGTATTATAATTTTACTGGGAAAATGTTTATTCTAATACTTAATGTGATATAGCCCATAACTTTAATTCACTATTCTCCTTTGCCAAGAATTAGAATCACAAAGTATTCTCAAGTAATATATTATGGAGGTTTCGGAAACTTTAAAGTTTGGATTTGACTATGTATTTAATTTAAAATTAGATATGGGACCTCCTTGGTGGCAGAAGGGGTTAAGTCTCAGCACTGTCAAGCTATCGGCAGCCACTACAGCAGAGTTTGATCCCCGGCCAGGGAGCTGACCCACATGGCACAGCAGACCTCTGCTGTCTCACCCGCTACTCCCTTCAGCAGTGTACTTCAGTAAATCCGCCTATTCTGCTCCTCACTCTGTCTCTGGTGAATCCTCTTACTCCCCCACACCTCTGGCCTACACCCAGCTCTTGTTTAGATAAATAAATAAAGTAAAAAAATAAAATCTGATATGCTTTAATGAGATCTACACATGTAATAAATTTATAGATAATGAAAATATCTTTGATTTTTCTTCTAGTTTAGAAAGGAACCATTAAACTGTTGGATGTGTGTACATCCATTTACGTATTCCTTCCTTCATTTTCTATTTAGTGCCTACAGTGTATTAAGTTCTGTGTTAAATGTCACAGACATGAAAGGAATAAAACATGAAGGGATAAAGCATGGTCCCTTCTTTTTAGAAAGTAACAGCCAGGAAAGAAGGAAGTGCCATTAAGCACTGGGTGTTATGATAGAGGCATATGCAGGGCTCAGAGGCTAAGGTGAATTTAACCTTGGAGAAGCAATATTTAGGAGACACTCAACAGAGAAGATATAACTTGAGTATTGAAAGGGGTTTGGGGAGGGGTCAAATGTGAAGAGAAGGTGACCATGTTTTTAAAAAATCATATATTGTTAAAGCCTGTTCATGTGAAACAATATGTGTGTGGAGAAGGGGAATGGGAGGGGCCTTACAGCCATAAAGCAATAGAAAGGATGGCCATACATACGTCATCTCATAGTTTGCAATTCCAGGGGGGAAATGAGTAGATCTAGAAATAATGTCTCTCATTTTAAGGGGAGACCAATTTCATTTCCGAACACTTAACAGTTATGCAGGTATCTCCTGCTTTTCAAAGTTACATGATATGCAACTTCAGTTTTGCAAAGGACCTACAATAGTACCATTTTTTGATAACCAAAAGAACCTGAAGAGAATTTTCCTTTCTGCTACAAAAAGCAAGCATAGCTCTTAGCATTTGTTGTGCAGCAGGCATTTCAGAGGCGGTGTAGACCCCAACTAACCAGAAGGGTGGTACAGTCAAGCCCCTTCTCCAGAAACTTCTTTATAGAGGTTGTGTATTTATCATATAGTTCTTGATTTTATTATATGTTATTGTTATTTTAGGTTTTATGTGTTAGTTGATATGATTTGGTAGGTTATTTTTTGTGTCTGGCAATGTCAGTTTTTTCCATATAAATTAATGGTAGTTGCTCCTTTATTTTGTGCCATTTTGGCTTAAGACAGTTTTCATAGAAATATTCTACTTTTGGATAGTGGGGTGAACTTGTTTACCCCTTTCAAAATATTCCAAACATATTACTTTACATGATTTTCAGGTCAACCCTAGAGTCTGAGAGCATGAATATTATTACTTTTATATTTTTTAGATCAGGAAACAGGCTTAGAGATTCCAGTGCTATAAAAAGGTTCATAGATAGTAAATGAAAAACTAATTTCATTTACCCTCCTAAAACTCGGCCTAGATAATTTTGGAAGACAAGTGCTAGACCACTGTTGTTAGTAGAGTGTTTGGAAGCTGGTCCTAATAATAGCCTAGGAAAGCTTCCGGCTCTTTCTGTCACTCCACAGTTAAAAGACTCTCATTGATCACTCTCAGGTCACAGCACCAATGTGCCTACTCCTTAGGAAGAAGAGATGAATAAATTTAAGTGGGTACTTTATTTTTTTTAGTACGTACTCTTTTATGCCTCACTCTTCCCTACAGATCTTTGAATTACATGCTCCCCTACACCCAGAAGTAGGCAAATTGTTTTTTCCTCCCTTATTTCTTTTTCATGCCTGTGAGGACTAGACAATATGTCACATGTCATGGATCCTCCATAGTACCCAACACAATAGCCCGTTAAATATAAAAGTTTCAAAAGAGGGCTGCTAAGTGATCAAATGAGTACAAGAATGAGTGGGGAATGAAGCTGGTTATATACCTAAGGTCACAGACTGAGAACAGAGAGAAGCAATAGCAGAATGAAGGCATTTGGCTACAGATCTGGAGACAAATTTATACTGCTCAGATTAAAAGCAAACTCTTGATGTGAGAAAGTTCCAACAAGTGGTACCAAAGAACTAAATTTAGAACTTGTGTCTGGCGTCTGGCTCTTGCTTTGTGGATGACACCTGGCTGATTCTGTATTTGGAATACCATTTCCATACAGAATGGAAGTTTGATGAATCTTTAAAAAAAGCAGTCAAAGGAAATACACAGTAACTGAGAATGCAATGTTGATGCCATTATCCTGTCCCCTGATCTGTCACTCACTGAGATACCATCATCAGGTATGTGTGTGTTGGAGCTAGCGCTGGAATGGCAGATGGATTCTAGCTTCAACTCTGCCTCCCAATACCTAGTAGACAATATTAGATCTAGTTAACATTTACATATTTTAATATTTTACCATTGCATTTTACCATACCATAGTGTTAAATCTAGAGCTGGAGAAAAAGAGAAGTCAGTGTGATTGGATCGCACAATATCCTGCTAACACAACATGGCTGGCAGTGTTTGTATAGAGTGCGGGTTGAATTAGATGGCCTCTGGGGATTAGTTAGTGCTAAGGTTTTCGATTTTATCTTTCCATGTTTCACCACCATTCCCTTTCAATTGCTCAAAGAATATTTTCCTCAGATTTCATGTGCAACTATAGTGGTGGGCTTGCAAAGATTTAAGACTTTGAGCAGAGAGGATGTTCAAAAAGCAGTATGTGAGAATAATGACTCCTGTCAAAAGTGCTATAACTTAAAATATTTACTGAATGACATAAATTGAATACTTCTGGTATGGTAGGCCTCAGGGCATGAGATGAACAAAAAAGTTATGCATGATATGCTATCATAAATTGGTGATAAGTCTCCTTAGAAGACACTTAGTCAAAGCAAGGACAGTAAGTGTTAAATCTAGAGCTGGAGGAACAGAGAAGTCAGTGTGATTGGACCACACAATATCCTACTAACACAACATATTCAAAGTGGGCTGTGAAGCGAACAAATGAGAAAAAAAAAATAAATGAGAGGATGAAGACTGTGGCGATAAGCCAGTGGGTACACAAACCAGAATGAGATTAGAATTCAGAGTAAAGGGGAAGGTCTTGTAGGATGGGATGGAGAGATGTGATCTTAGCCAAAGGACAAGTCTGGAATTGTCTTTTGGGGTTAGCAACATTGCTGACCTTGAGTGAGACCCCCTCAGAAGCAATGGTGGGGCAGCTGCCATGGCAGAGTAGAATCCTCCACCAGGAGATGAGGCCATAATCATGGTGAGAATAATGGTCAGATTTTGAGAAATTTGGTGATGAAAAGGAAGAGAGAGAGAGAAAGAAATAGATAGGGTGGGATGGGTTGGTCGATTTTCAGTTTTTAGAAAAGTTTTAAAGACAGATTGGATAGTCAGAGGGCAGAAGGGAAGAGATTCTCCTCAGTTGAGCTTCTGGTTGAGATACAGGATATGAAGGACATGTAGAAGAATTGGTCTTAGATGAAGTGGCACACTCTTCTAGTGAAAAACCTGGCCAGATTATGGGGAGAGGATGGGTTTCTGAAGTTCCTTAGAAACTTCAGAAGAAATAGGTTCCCTTAATGCCAAGATGACAGACTGCATGATTGGTGTGCATGACTTACCAACCAACAGAGAGCTGTGAGATCATGCCAGAGATCTTCTGAATCTGTCCTACAAGGAGAATTGGGATATTTATGTGATACTCTGAGAAGCTAGAATGTTGCTTAACATAGTTTGTCTTCTATAGAATGCATGTTTTGTTAGTTATTATCTCCACTAATCTAAAGAGTAAGATGGCATGAACAGAGAGTTTGGAGTAGCTTATATAGTAAAATGCAGTTATTGATTATCTAGTCTCAAGCCAATGGGACAGCCAAAACTTGTGTAATTTATAAATGGTGTTTCCAGTTCTAGGGATTATAGATCTGTATTCTGTGGCAAGTTGAAGAAGGTCTACTGAGTTTTAAACACCATCTGTCTGCAATGTTTTCCATTTCCAATGGTTGGTTCCTTTTTTCCCAATCCTTCTCATTTTCCTTTTCCTAGCAATTTTCTTTCCTGCTACCTTTAGTTACAGGTCTCTGGTTGGTCTTGCTTATCCGTGTCTGGCCAATAAGTTTGATCTCAGTTCATCTTATTCTTAGATTTAGCCAAGTCTGTGCTAAGGCATAGTAGACTGGGAGATCTTGTTTGCTATTTAAATTAGTTATAAAATGTAATGGAGGCAAAATTTTTGGTGTCAACAGAAACTTTCCGCAAGATCTCACAAGCTTACACAACATTTTTGTGTATGTTTTCTATACTAATTCAGCTACTGAGACTGAATTGGCAACAGGAGTTTCTCAGAGACTGGATGATGCTGAAGATCGTCTCTGACCAGCCCTCGTAAGGCTTCCCAGGTCTTCCAAATATTTTCTTAACTCTCCACTGATGCTTGAAATCAAGGCGGAGGCATGGATTTATTAGATTGAGTAGGTTCTGGGTATGAACTATCCAGACAGGCAGGCACACAGTTAATACAATTTCTTTGACTCAGAATTCTGTTTTCTGTCCAATCTGTTTATCTATTCTCTTTTTCAAAATTTGGCATTAACAATAGAAAGAACAAGTTCTATTGTCCCTCTTCTCTGAGTGACTCACACTGTGTTTACTAAGAAAACAATTAATTTCTTCATTTCCTTTGACAAATGTCTCAATATTTTGATAGTAGGTTCTTCAATAGGATATCAAAAGTATGTGAATAAATTAATAGAATTCACAGTCACTGACTACATACCATGAACATACCTTAGCACAGATACAAAGTTCCTCAAACTGCTAAAAATGAAGCTTCCATACAACCCAGCAATACCACTTTTGAGAATCTACCCAAAGGACACAAAAAATTAATCCAAAATGACACATGCACCCCTATGTTTACTGCAGCTCTGTTTACAGTAGCTAAGCTATGGCAAAAACACAGATGTCCAAAAATAGATGACTGGATCAAGAAGATGTGGTACATATACACGATGGAATACTATTCAGCAATCAAAAAAGATAAACTCATGCAATTTGCAGCAACATGGATGGAGCTAGAAGAGATAATGCTCACCAAAATAAGCCAGAAGGAAAAAGAAAAATATCAATTGTTTCACTTACAGGAGGAATATAGGGGAACAAAACAAAAGATCAGGAGGAGAAAATAACAACAACAACAAAAAAAAAAAACAAAACAAAAACCAGCAGAAAACCATAAATGAGAGACATTCATCGAGAGAGGGGGAGGATAAGGGTTCAAAATGGGGGAGGAAAGAGCACAAGGGACTATGGTGATGGTTCACGGGTGAATTGGAGGTGGGTAACCTATGGCAATACACAATAATGTAAAAGATATAAATAAAATTAAATTTAAAAAAAGGATTAGCACTAGATCTTGGACTCATATTTAGGATTTCTTCCACAAGACAGTAATTAACAAAGAGATTTGTTGTTGAGTGAGTCACCTGTATGCCCAGTCTCTATTTTTTCATTAAAGTAGTACAAGATACCAGTGGCATTTTTTTATAACAAAATTTATAATACTTTCAAAAATTATCTTTATTTATTTATACATACAAGAACTGGGGTGTAGGTCAGAGGAGGGGGGGTAAGAGGTTTCACCAGAGACAGAGTGGGGAGCAGAACAGGTGGATCTACTGAAATAAATTGCTGAGGGGAGCAGCAGGCAACAAAGGAGAGGTCTGCTATGATATATATGGGTTAGCTCCCAGGCCAGTGATGGAACTCATGCCACAGTGGCTGGCCATAGTTTGACAGCATTGAGACTTTAACCCCTGTGCCACCAGGGAGGCCCTTATTATAACTACATAGTTATAGTCTTCCCAGCTGTTTCTTCTTAGAATCATAGAAGAAACATGAAATATCTGTAAACAGCATCAGAACACATGTAAATGTAGAGATACAGCATTTTTTAGGCACTAGCCAATCTAATAGATTACTGATTTTATTTATATGCTCTCCCCATTTCATTTATTTCATCATTTATATGTCATAAAATTAACTCATTTTAAGGACTTAATTTAGGTCTTTAAATTTTCACTAAAGTGAAAATAAGTTAGAAAGTAAACCCACTTATTAAATCGTTCAAAAGTTGCACAAAATTCAAATATAGAATGAATTGAGAAAGCTATCCATAATCCTCCAAAGAATCCAAACTTGGATTAATTTATAGTTGGAATATTTTTTAATTTCAAGGATCAGTTAATTACCATGCTAAAGAAATGAATTTGAAATAGAGAAAAAGAGTGAATATTGCTCACTTCATTTATGTAATAAATACAATCCCAGAATCAAATATGTACAAAAATACCATAAGTGAATCTCACTTATTGATATATGTATATGAAAAATTATGAACAAAAATTGAAATAGAATATATTGTGTGTCAAACAATAAACTTACATGTGAAATGGGGTTTATTCTAGAAATGCAATGGCAGTTAAATCCCATATTAGTAAACTTACTGAAATAACATTAATGAATAAATAAAGACAAGAATATGTTCATCTCAAAATTGATCACCTAAGTATTTGAGAGAATTATCTCATTTTTTATTTACATAAGATAAAACAAAACTCTTTGTGTTGTATTTCGTAATGTGCCAAAGTATATCAATTTGAAATCAACAACCTAGAACTTATTTAATGTTGAAACTGAAAAACAACCCCTTTAAAATCAGAAATACAGTTACCCTTTATCAAATTATTATTTTAAAATACTCTAGAATTTCTGGTCAATTCTATAAGATATAAACTAGATTAATAGAAAGACATTAAAAGGAAGTCTCAATGTTATTATTTTTGGATGATATTATCACATACTGTCAGCTCATACACAGACAACTCAAAAGACTGGACAGAAAAATTCTAGAAATTGATTTTCAAGTTCAATGACATGGCAAAATACATGATAATCACTCCGAAAAAACAAACTTTCAGTCAGAAATGAGTTTTAAAATACTGAAAAAAGTGGCATTTATAATTGTGACAGTTATTTAATCTTTTCACCAAAAAACTTTAATGTAAAATGGTCAGTTATGTTACAGGGCAACCACAATGTGAAATGGGTTGGCCTGACTGTGGGTCCGCATCTGTGCGCTTAAAAGGAACTTAAAATGAGACTCAACTGCAGGCACACACAAAAAGGTAATTAAAGGGCTTATTTTAAAAAAGGGTAAATGAAAAAAGAATTACTCAGGGAGAAAGAGAGAGAGAGAAATTGGTTAATGCATCCTACCAGTTCCACTGAGCTGGAATCCCAATAGCATGCGGAAGGCCAAAGAAAAACGAACCACCTCCAAGGCTCACAGGTCTGGTTATATACCAAGCCTGGCTGCTTAATTTGACCCTCAGTTCCCAGCAATTCTCCCTTCAGTGGTGATGACATGGGATTTGTAGTCCTTGGTGTCTTGGATCTCTTTCATCTGGGGTGGGAGCAGAGTCTATAAAACCTGTGTTTGTGGAGTTCCTTCAGGGCATCCTTTCCCCTAATAGTTACACTATTCATAATATTCATAGATAATCCCAAAGAAATAGTTTAGAAGTGCAGATTGTCCCAGTAATGAGTCCTGAGAGGAAGCTGGAGTGGTAAGTTAAGTTGGAATTGCTAAGTTACTTGTGAATTTATGAGAGGGACAAGAGTAAATTTTTTCTGGGAGTCACTTTGAGTCCTCATAAAGGCATTTCGTTATAACCATGCCAAAGGTAATTTGGTGAAAACCTTCTCAGCTGTATGATTATCTAATGGTCTAGCTTAATTTAAGCACAGATTAAGATAGAAGCAGCAGAGAATTGGTCCAGTACAAATGGCTTTGGGATTGGGTGATGTATACACAGAGATTCATTACAGTATTCTTGCCTGACAAAGAAAACAAACACTTGGGCATGTCTGAAATTATCTATAATAAAAAGTTAAGCACACAAACAAGATGAAAATAACAGTTCTTAATATAGGCTCAACTGATCCTTAGAAGGGTTTCAATGACTCAGTGTAGGGTAAGTGAAGACTGCTCAGGCTTTTGCCCCATTGGCCTCCGTGGCAATCTTCTGTGGCCTTGAATGCAGAGGTGCTTGGGAGCCTGGACTTGGGGCACACATGCCTCATGGTGGACACCTGGAGTATGGTGTGGGCATGCGTAAGTGGGCACACCTGAGCATGTAAGGGCAGTGGCACAGGAGACTGTGTGGCAGAGTGGATGGATGGCCTGGCCAAAGAGTTCAGCATTTCACTCACTTACGTGCCAAAATGTGATTTCGAGTTTGGGTCCTGCTCTTTCTGCTCACCCAATTTGCTTCAACCTAGGGGAAGTAAAGCACAAAATCTCAGACCTGAAAGGATCCTCTGGATCACATTTTTTTCAGCCCGGGGATAGGAATCCTCTCTGTGGCATCTCTCTGGCCCTGGGGTTCTCACTATGGTTGACCTTGAACAATGAGGGGTTAGGGGCACAGACCCCCATGCAGTCAAAAATGTGCTTACAATTTGTAGTGAACTGCCGATACCAATAGAAAACAATTGGCATCAGAGGATCTGTGAAATTCAAATGCATGTTGTTCCGGGGTCAACTGTGCTTTGAGGCACTGTTAACTAATTTCACTGATTGATAGAAAACTTCTCCACAAACCTGCCAAACCTGCCTCTCCCTGATTCTGGTCCAGGACAACAGAGCCCTACTCTGCGCTCTGCTCATGACAGTCCTCCCTATTCTGGAGGTGGCATCATGCAGGCCCTCCTTTCTCTCCTCTAGCACTTAGTACTGTTAGAGTGGCTTCACGCACCCTGATTATCAGGGTCCTCCTTGCCCCTTCCTGGCTGCATCTTCTGCTGAATTTTCTGGACCCATCCACATGTAGCTGAGCCCCCTGCTGTGATATCTGGACATGTGGAGATTGGCCAAGCAATGCCTGTGATATGACTGGTTGTTATAGGAATTTAGCCTGTGAGTCTATCAATTTTCTGAGCCTCTGCTCATCTAAAAAAATGAGCTCTTTGTTGCACAAATTGAGACTTTTCCCAGCCTGACCAGCACCTGTTGACCTTTTGTACTAAAATTCAGCCCTAGAAGAGATCGAAGAGCCAAGTTGTGGGAGTTGGCAGAGACAGGTCAAACAGAGGCTGCTGGGCCAATTAGTTAAGTCAAGGGGAGGTCCTTGTAACCTTGGACAGCTTATGTAACCTAATCAACTTTGGAGACCTCATTTATAAAGAGTCGTTAACATGAGTACTTGTTCTGAGGGCCATGTGAAGACTAATTGTTATGATTATCAAGTATCTAAGACTAGCACATAATTGAATGAAAAGACAAACACTTGCCATCAATGGTGGGCTATATCCATTAGCCCAGGGAAACTTAGGTGAGCTAGTACAGCGAAAAATCCAACCGTGAGGGGGTGGATTGTAGAGTAAATGAAGATTGCTTAGGCTTTTGCAACTTTGGTTTCTGTGACTATCACCTGTGGCCGCTTGCGAGCGTGGGCTCGGCGTATGCATGCCTGATGGTGGACACCTGGAGCATGGTGTGGGCATGCGTAAGTGGACATACCTGCTCGGACAGACTGAGCATATAAGGGTGGCATGACAGAGGAAGGACCAGGAGGAGCCCAGAGAGCCCCCCGCCCCCCAACCTGCTTATGTCACTACAAATTGTGTAGAAAGGTCATTAAAAGCCTGTAAAAGCCCCTCAGGGGCTCCAGAACTCTCCTTTGCCCTCTCTGCCCTACTGCATCCTGCACTATAATCAGTAACCCTCCTGGCATTATATACAAAATATTGTTTAAAAAGAGGCAGTTCAAAACTCTGATTAGGTTTTTAGGAACCTATTTCACTAAATTAAGAGCAATTGGAGTAAATAGCAACCCGCCCTGGAGCTTGTTTCTTGCAACCAATGTTTATAATAGAAATTGAGAAGTAGATATTTTAAGGTTATTATCTTTTGCATAAACCCTGAAGTGCCACTACATGAGGGCTCATGAAGTCACTGTGGAGGAAGATATTCATGACTGAGCAACCTAAGGCTTGATGGGAAGTGTTTGGGGATTGAGGACTTAAGTGAAATTGTGCAAGCTGCTATAACATACTGAGACTTTTTAAGACAACATAATTGGGACACCATGGTAAGTAAAGCAAGTTAAAGCAAATTTTTACAAATCCTAAGAGTAATTATGGGCATTATAAGATTAATTTCCATTTACCATTTCTAACTCTGGGAAAACTTATTCATCATTCCCCATTGAACTGCTTTCAAAATTGTTTTGCTTTACTGCTGGTAATATGAATTACAGAAAGCTCTCCAGCCTGTCTCCTACTCCCTAGTTTGTTTTGTTCTTGATCCCAATGTTCAAGACCTTTTACATTTTGCCTGTATATAATTGATTATACTTGTTAAGTCCACAATGATCTGGAGACAAATAGAGTAAAACAAAACTTAAAAATGTTTCAATACCCTCTCACAAAAGTCAACCCCTTCTCAACATTCCAAATATAGCTCTGATGATGATGATAACAAATGATTACGCTGTGTCAATCATCTTTCTATGTGCTTTGCATGTATTGATATTTGTAATTCTATCTTCAGTACAAGGAGATTGTGTCAGAAATATTAAAGACTTAGAAATAGGTAAAAGAGATAAGTGGGTATTTTTCCAAGGCACTACTAGGCTTGTAACTTTATTTTCTATTGTCTGTACAGACTTATAATTCTGTGGAGGCAGAGGACAACTTGTAGATTTGTGATTTGTGTTGAGATATGAGTAATTTCTGTTGGGTTTTGGGCCAATGGATGGTATTACTGATTATCCCAATGGTTTTGTTTTTTTGCCTTCTTGGACGTTAACCAGTTTTGTCCAACCCAGCAATCTTACTGGAACATTCATTTATTAAATTGCTTATCCTCTCAAATGAAATTTGGACAAGTTTTAACATTTTTGAGAGCCATACTTTAACACCAAGTATACTGAATTACAACTCTTTAATGATTTTGTATTCGGTTGTGTCAACTACAATTTACAGATTCCCCCCTTGTAGAACATAAGGTTGCTTCCAGTATTTTTTCTTTTAAGAAAAAGGAAGCGATATTAAATATTTTTGTGGCTACACATTTGTATTTGTTCAATTATAATAGTACAAATGAAATTTTTGGTTTAAAACTATTCTCATTTTAAAGACCTTTGGTAGACATTACTGAGTTGCCCTCTAGAAAGTTTGTGCCAGTTTTGCTTCAACAGAATGTAAGAATACCCACTTTCATTCTTCAGATCCCTTTGCCCACTAATGATTCCAACAAGAGTGATTCATGCGCAGCAAAAAGTTGATGAAAACGTATAAAGTTTTGAGGAAAGAGAATTTGCTGCATTACGAACTAAGGACAGTTTATGATTTGAGAACCAATAGAGTAGACAATATTTAAATGACTTCCTAACTAATGTAACATGTGCATGGATAGCTGTCTAGATCTACTTTGTGAGAAGTTAGGGCAATTATTTGCAGGTAAAACATATTTATTTTATACCCTTCCTTCCTTCCTTTTCTCCCCCAGAAAACATCTGGATGACTTACAAAACAAATGGCCAATTAAAATCACAAATGTTTAGTATTGTCATGCTTTATGATATAATTTCAGCATGAAAAACACAATATCTACTGAGTACTTAATTTGTATATCCTTGCATACATAAATAACCCCACACATAATTTTCAGCAATGTTTTTTCCCTCATATAACTGTTATAGTCTATATTTATCATGAAAGTCATTTCTTGAAGTAAAATTAAAAAACAAGTGATTTTAAAAGATTTTAGTAAATACATGCCTTTGAAATACTCAAAACATATTTTCTTTTATCCATCTAAAACTTAATTTTATTTTCTAGGCATCAAAAATATAAATTCTTTAAAGCTGGGTTTTTTAAAGTTAACTGTGAGAACTAGCCTCATAACATTGCTGTTACTATGACTAGTCTTACAAACTTTCAATGCTTTATGAATATTTGTTTTAATATTTAATGAGAGATGTCACTAAATCCAGACAAAGAGTGGATTACTAGAAATCTATTGAGGGTTTAAAGAACTAAGAGGGAGAGAGACAGATCAGGGAAGAGAATCCACCGCTGCCAGAAACAAATTAACTGTGTATTCTTCTTGCTACTAAAGAATTTCTAATAGAGTGAAATTATTATCAATTAATCTTGTACACCTCACAGTTTCTCACTTAGGTCAGGAGTGATCTTAATTTGGGAGGGGAATATATGTACTAACTAGTATAGACATTAATATACCTAAGTTTGAACATGAAAAAACTCTGAGTCTGATGACAAATAAAGCAAACTTTGCCCCAGTGTCTGAGATTCCCCGGGGAGATGAGAAGGGGTGAGGTAGAATGGGGGGTGAAGGTAAAGGATAAGCAGGTGATTGCTGAAGAATCAAGGATTCCAGAGAGCAGTACACGCATCACACCAAATAGCTAAACTGGCTTCTGACCTGTGTTTGGGAAAAAAAAAAAACAACACACATCCATTATGCTATTCCAGGAACTTCGTGTATCTTTCCTTTGTGTGTTTACTGAATTTCCACTAAAAGTACTTGGCTCTTCTAGATCTTAAACACATTCCAGGTTTTTAGTACCACTAAGGTGAATGACAACAAAAAGGTTATGAAAGTCATTCACCTTAGTGCTCAAATATCCACATGTTGGGGATGTTTACCAGAAAATTTCCCTAATGAGGCAGATCATTTTGGCACAGGTTCTGGTTGTGAGAAAGGATTTCTTGGAAATTACTTCAAGAATATCTTCTTTGAATAAAGGGCCAGACCTAGGTCTGAGATACTAAGATTTATTTCTAATTGAGATATTTCCAAGTCAAAAGACAAGTGTGGTTAGAAATTAAAATGGAACCCAGAGAAGACTTAAATGGCAAAGAGAATTTGAAGGATTGACCTTCCTGCCTACTCTAAAATACAGATTTAGGATACAGGAGTGAGCATTAATTCAGTGACCAGATTATGTCAGTGAGTAAACATGCATTGAGTTTTAAATTCCTAATTTCCCAGCAACTTTAATCACAATTACTCTAATGAAAATTCCCTGAAAAACATTTTAACTGAAAAAAAGTGGAGGGGAAAAATACAGTGATTTTCCTAAGCTTCTCTGGTTTTCTTGAGGGAATCTTTTTTCCTTGAAGTTTAGTGTCCACAGCAATCTACCTGGGGCTCCTAACTTTTCCACTTCCAAAGACCAGTTCCATGTTACCTTAAGGTATTTGGGTAGTGTCTTGGGTATGGCAGGCCCTGGGGAGCTCAGAGAAGTCCTAGAGTTAACAGTTTGGAAACTGCTGGGTATTGCTATTATAGTACCAGCCTGAAGCAGGATTGTGGGACAGCCACAAGGGACTTTAGAGGAGCTATTGTGCCAACACATACTCCTTAAGGCCCAGGTAAATGGGATTATATATAATGAGTTTTCACCCTGGGGATATTGGAAATATATTTTCCCTATGATTAGATGAGAGTAGAATTTATCTCTGTGAGAAAGGTGAAAGAAGTTGAGACTACTTGTCCCAAGATATATTTCCGAGTATGCTTTCTCCTAGGGCAGGCATCAGCTTAACTTAAACCATAGACAGCTGAATAATTACTTAATGCCTTCTACTATATGGCCTTTTTGGTGTTAGGGAAAATGAATGGGAAGGGTGGAAAATGAGAGTCAAATATGCTTTCAGCCTGGAGTGGTGGAGAAGAGGACCATGGTTGAGAGCACATGGTCAGAAGTCCTGGAGAGGCACAGAAAAGCACTCTGGGTCAGCACCAGCTGGGAAGCAGTGTCCCCCCACAGTGGCCTGCAGGGAGGGAACATGAACTGGAGAGAGTCCATAATTTCCAGGTCTTTTCCTAATGCCCACTCTTCAGCCTTTTTAGATCTGATGTGATGATCAGCAGAAAAGGTCAACAGTGTTTTCTTATAAATGGAGGCGTTGGTCCAGAAGACATTGGGGATCTCTTAAGAAGACTTTAATGTCAAAAAAGCCTGAGATCCACTGTTTCCAAACCATATTACTTCAGATACTGCAAGTTGTGGTTCTAAGATAAGATACAAGCTAGGAGTGGCTTTCTGTATAGAAATACTCTGCCTTTGGAAAACTCTTAATCAAAACTAATTTGACTTTCCACGTGTTCCCTGTGTTCTTTTCATTTCTCAGAAAAAAATTTCAGATGTTAACAGTTATCTGTCAACTTCACTAAATTAAACAAATGAAATATAATTGTATAATTTGTCACTATTTCCCAATTCTTTTTCTTATGCCTCAGATTGCTGAAAGAACATAACATTAACTTCTGATCTAAACCCCAGACAACCTTTGGTTTGCAAATAAATTGACATTTATATTTTTTTAACATGTTACTGCAAATGTAAGGCTAACATTTTTCGTGAAATAAATATTTTAAATACATGGATTTCGAATTTCTTCTCACTACTTCTTGGACTTTTTTCTGATATATCTCAAATTATTGAAGACTCTCTAGGGAAACTCTTTTCAGATTTAATTTAACTATTTTTAATGACAATTTGTAATCCTGTTTGGAAATACCAGATGATGAAATATAGAGATTTCAGAACTTGTTTGCACCCACGTGAACATGAAGACCAATGGATAGATCTTTACTGGTTCAAAACAAATACTAATAAAGTTAGCTTTAACTGCATACTACTAGTTATAAATTCTTAAGGTTTGAAAAATGCTTTTAAATTTTTTAGGTGGATTGCATGGCTGAATGCCAGTACAATGATAATGGTAGTTCTAGTGAATATTACAAAATTTGAAATTAGATCTTTGTGTGCATTTTCTCATTGAATCCACACAAAACACTGAGCTAGAATTTCAGATAGGGAACCTGAAGTTTAGAGGCTTGAAATTTATCAAAATCAAATAACTAGTAAGGAGCAGAGTTATAGAGTGAACCTAGGTTCTGATAGTAATGCCTTTTAGTTTCAGAAATTCTTCTTGGTTAAAATTATAGTAAATACATAAATGTAGTTACTTTCTTTAAAATTCGCTAGATTCTTAGGTCTTCAAATTTTCCTGATTTCCTAATTTAAAATTTAATCTTTATGAATTGCCATTTATCATTTTTTAAGCTTCATAAGTTTTTCTTTGCTTTATAACTTAATTCTCATTTGTGATGGTCACAACATGACTAGAAACTAAAAGTACACTTGCCTCTACCTACCATGTCATCATTTTATTCTGATTGCTAGGGTTTTCAGATGGTATAATTTTTTTTTTGTATTATGCCTAAATCCTTCCTGGTTAATTTCTTACATAAGATCAGGATTCTTTTTAATATTTCTTGATAACCAAATCTAGTTCAAAGTCCCTCCAACATTCAATATTCAAGTCCCCTCATTCGATGAATGACACACCCCAGTCATTTGTAGAGACCTGTTCTTTAGATAACATGTCTCCTCAATTCACTGTTGGACTAAACTTGCAACAAGAATTTCTTGCTACTTTCCTTTCACCACATTGTATTATTTCATCCTTGATAGCTATATATTTTTATTAGGATTAAAATGTTGATTGTGCCATTATTTAGTTTGATTTCCCTTCTGGAGTTTGAAAGGCCTCATTTGCAATGAATTAGGGCTCTAATTAGTTAATAAGATGGTATCATATCCCAAATGTATGTGGTTTTAGTCCTAATTTTTGTCTAGGCAGAATTTTGTGTTCGGGAGACGGCAACTACCACAGCAATGTTCAGCATACAACACTCACTGCCATGGTTTCTTTTGCTGCTTTGAGGTCTCTGGTTTGTGTATATATGATTTTGCTTTCAAGTCTCCCACCAAGACCTGTTCTCAGGTCTTGAGAACTATTAAATCAAATAACCACTGAAATATTTCAAAGGGTGACCTTTGACTTTTTATTTTATTGTCTTGCAATAAAGTATATTTAAAAGAAAAGCTAATATAGAAAAGAAACCCCACAGGGGAGTATATCAGAATTAATCTCATGTTCTTTGCAACTTCCCCAAGGCCACTTTCAACCTACATTGTTTTCACAATAAAGCAGTTGATTCCACATAACATCTGTCGCTATGGTGACAATAGGACAATGATAGCTAGAAAAGCTAATAGTGCTTTTCCAACTTGCCTTTTGGAATGTGTAGCAGATGAGCAAGCAACAAAGCAGTTACTAAAGGGAGGAGTAAGAGAGCCCACCTAGTGGAGCACTTTCCTCCCAGTCAAGAACAAGGACAGTCACCAGTCATTCAAGTTTCTTCAAGTGTCCCCCTTTCTACCTGCTTTACTGTTTGAAGAAAGCAAAAGTATGTTCCCCTAACATTTTTATCTTTGACAAAGCAGATCAAGTCTGCAAACCAAAATAAAAACCAGAGCCAATAAGCAAAATGCCCCCAGAAAATCAGGGTGATTGAGAGAACAGAGCCTAGAAAGAGGGTATGTAGAAAAAGGTTTGGGGAAAGTGTAGCTAAGCGGGGGTTCTGAAAGTTGTTATCAGACTGTAAAGTTGCAGCGGACACACAATGCAGAGAATATCTGTAGATCTCTGGGGTAGAAATTTTAGTGGGGGTTTACGTGATAGCAGGAAAAAAAATAAAATAATAAAACTTGATAGAATTTTTTCCACAGGAATTAAAAACTTCAGTATGGCAAAAAAAAAAAAAAGACAAACAAATAAGCTGGAAAAAAATGTTTGCAATACACATAGCAAAGGATTATATTTCAAAGAGCTTCTAGCAAACATACAAGAAATTATAAACAATCCAATAGAAAAAGGGCCTAGGGATGTCAACCACAGGCAATCTGCAGAAAAGAAAAATGTCCAGCAAATGCATGAATCTTTGTCATCTGGCAAATACAAATTAAAATCAAAATGAGCTGCTGTTCTTAAAAATTGGATTCCAGAGTTGAAGATAATGATAATATCAAGGGCTGGTTAGGTCATGAGAAACAGATAGAGTTGGTGTGATTGTAAACTGCCATAATTTTTTTTTAAAGGTTTTTATTTTTTATTTATGCATACAAGCTGGGGTACAGGCCAGAGGCGTGGGGCGGCGAGAGGGTTCACCAGAGACAGAACGGGTAGCAGAACAGGCAGATCAGAAATACACTGCTGAGGGGAGCAGCGGGCAAGGCAGGAGAGGTCTGCCGCGCCATGTGGGACTCTCCCTGGCTGGGCGTCGAACTCGCGTCGCCGCTGCCGACAGCTTCACAGCGCAGCGCCTAACTGCTGCGCCACCAGGGAGGCCCAAACTGCCATTATTTATACAAAACTGATCTAACATTTTTATTAAAACTGAAAATGCATATCTTTCACACAAGAGTGATGCCTTTTTTCAAAGAAATATATCCAACAGAAAAAAAATTATTTGCATACAAAGGTATACCTTAAAGAATGTTTGCTATGGCAATTTTCTCATTTACAAAAACTAGAAAAAAATGGGAGGTCTGTCGAAAAGGTAGTAATTGAGTGTTTTAAAATACGGAATTTTAGTCTACAGAATAATGTGACTAAGTAAAATAAGGAGGTGTATTTGCATATATTAGAAACATATCAATATGTAATGAAGTGAAAAATGCTACAGAATAATATATATGTATATGTATATATGCATATACATACTATACTTTGTAATATGCTTAGTATAAAAAAAGTAAGATATGCACATATGATTATTTCAATAAAGGAAGTGTAGAAAGACTCATTTGAAATTGTTAGTGGGATTAGCAAAGAGTTCTTAGCACCCATTTGGGATAAAATGGGAGAGAAAATAATTTTACAAACATCTTTATCTTTAGAAATGTGTCTGCAAGAGTGTGTTGGTGTTTAATCCAAAAGAAAGGGATGGCTGTTATATGTGTTGGCTAGAGTAGCTCCTGGTACTAATGAAAATTTATTGAATGAATAAATAAATATCCTGTATCCATCATCTCATTTATGTATGTGTCTGTTTCTGGCTTAGAGAGAGCTTGAGATTTCTACAGTTAAAGCCATTTACCAAAAAGTCATAGGGATGATATATTTTGTTCTTCCCATGAGGAAAGTTATTCTAGTAAATCAAGTTTCTATTTCTATAATTCAGGCCTACGTAGTATTAAAATAATTTTATTTAAAAACACACACACATACAAATCCAAATGTAAATGTCTCTACTGCTGCTTTATTTAGTTGGAAGCTCCAAGATTTGCAGCACAGATTTTCCAACTTGATTCAGTTCTCTGCCCAAATTGACTAGAAAATTCTCATTTCATGCAATTATAGATCTTTACTGCCTTTCATTATAGAGTGCTTTTCCTTAAGGAATAGGCCATTTTTGAGAAAGACTAATTTTCTGGAGTGATTAAAAAAATTATAGCACCTCATCCTTTTGAAAATTGAATTTGAATAAAATCCAAGAACAGTTTAAAATTTAACTTCCTGCTTTGGAGAACTTCATTATAAATTCATCAATACCTTCAATGCATTGAGTAAGATTCTATGTTTCTACTCATGTTATTTTTATCATCTGATTACAACAATGACTTAATGTTTGATGAAAATTTTAGTTCTTCCCATCCACATTATTATTTCTATTTGAATCTGGGTCACTAACTACACTTATTAACTAAACTCATTCTTGTGTAGGATGGGGAGGTGCCTCCTTCCCTCATCCAAATTTCCTATTACTAATATCCCCAGATTGTAAATTCTTTATCACTCACAGCAAACAGGAGCAGAACCTTCTCTGCAGACAACATGTGAACCTGTGCCTCACCTCCCTGGCTGCTCTGTGAAGGCAGATCATCCTTTTAGATTAAAAATAAAGTGCCTGGGGGCCACCCTGCTGGATGGCTCAATGGGGTAAGTTGCAGCACTATGAGGCTTTTAGAAGCCACTGCAGCAAGAGTTCAACCCCCCAGCCAGGGAGCTTCCCACATGGTGCAGCAGACCTCTCCTGCCTCGCCCGCTGCTCCCCTCAGCAGTGTATTTTGGTCGATCTGCCTATTCTACTCCCCACTCTGTCTCTGGTGAATCCTGTCACCCCCCACACCTCTGGCCTGGACCCCAGTTCCTGAATGCATAAATAAATAAATCTTAAAAAAAAAAAAAGTGCCTGGCAACTCAGAGGAGCTCAGAGCCAAGGGACAGCCTTGCTTATTTTTCTGTGGGGACTGATATTTTCCAGAGAGATTGGGATTCAGAAGGGACTACTTTAATTCTGTGTAATTAGGGAGTGAGGAGAGCACAGAAATCTAATTAATGCAATTTTAGTGCATAAGATTCAGACTTTGAACAATTACAGGAAATCCGGAAATATTGGGATGCTGGCATAAAATGAGGAAATGACCATTCCAACAAACCAGCCTAAAATAGAAGAGCAGTAGGGCACAATGCTGGTGCCAGGCAAAGAAAAATGAAAATCCAGACTAGAGCAGGAAAAAGACAGTTGCTTTAACCAAAGCTGACTGATGCTTTTATTGATTCCTAATAAGGTGGGATTGAAAGTAGAAAAATCGCAGCATACTCAGTTTGTTGTTTTGAAATAGGGCAGAAAGGGGTGTTCTGTCCCTTCGTGGTGGCCCACTGAAATCGGGGCAGACGGGCCACAAATGCCCAGGCTCTGAGGCAAGAGCCACCAAAAAAACCCCAAAAGGCCAAAAGGCCAAATACAACAAAGAACAGCGCCTGATGAGAGGACAGGTCACTGTCTGTGGGTTCTCATCCATTTGCAGGAGACTTCAGGCTACAGGAACAACAGCAAACATGGGGTTTATTGTACAAATGGGGGAACAGAGAGCTCACTGCAGCCTCAGGTGGCGGCTCACCCAGAACGCATGGGGGACGGCAGCTCCTTGGGAGGTGCTGGGTTAGACCCACAAACAGGCCTCTGAGACACCAGGCGCAGACCTCTGGGGCGCCTTTCAGGCTACGTCAGAGACAGGACCAGAGGCCCAGTCTCTTCAGAGTCCTTCGGCTTCTCTTCCTGCTCGGAGGGCGGCTGCTGGGGCTTCTTTTCTTCTTTCTTCTCTTCTCAGAGGCCAGAAACTGACTTCTCTCTTCTCTCTTCGGAGTCTGGAACCGTCGTCTTTCTTCTCCTGGGGGCTGGTGTTGTTGTGTCTTCTCCTGTTCTTCTCTTCAGGGACCTCCTCTTCTCTCTGGGGCTGGCATCCTCTCTTTTTTTCTCTTTTCCCCCCTTTTCGGTTCAATCTTCCCCCCCACCCCCTTTAGGTCCCTCCAATCCTGGCTTACATCCTCTCCCAGAGTACCCTCCACAAGTCTGATTGGACCATTTTCAATCCTGGAGCTGATTGGACCTACCCATCAGCTCCTAGCACCTGATTGGTCCGTTCAAAAATGGCAGTTACTAGGCAGGAGCAACTGCCATAACTGACTCTGGAGCAGCAGGATAAGAGGCCCCACCACTCCTGCAGGCACCCAAGCTGCTAAGGCAGCTTGGTTCCGGTAACAGTTTCAGTGTATTAGGATAGAGATGTATAAATATTTTTTAAAATAAGCTTTACATAATTCTCAATCTGCTTCTGTGTGTGTGCATGTGCGTGTGCGTGTGTGCGATTATGTATGTGCATCTCCTTCTGCGGGTGCAGTCCTAACGAAGGCTGCCTTACTTGAGAGCGTCCTGCAGGTGTTGAGCACATTATAGAGAAATTACAGAATCAGGCACTTTGATGCTACCGTAGACTGATGGCCTCACCCACCCTGGATCCTCAGTGCTGCCCAGTATTCCTCTAAGATGTGGCTGCTACCACTCCCTGTCCATTCCCCGCCTAGGTACACGGGCCAGAGGATGTAGGGGAGTGGTGAAGTCAGAGGCCTTTATTATCTACAATACTAGTTGATCTATTGAGGAAGTGTTAGAAAGTTCCATTAGAATCACATTTATACATTCTTGAGGCCAAGATATTAAAGACTCACTGTTGCTAATTTCAGATTCTGATTTAGTAGATTCAGTAGTTGGTCTGGGGGAGAGCCTTTTCTGTAAGAACCCCAGGTGCGGTAATGCAGATATCAATAACCCACTATTTGAGAAACACTGCTTTTAAGGATACTCTGGTTCCTGAGCTAAGCAATCTGCATATTTATCAGAAAGTAAACAATTACAATCTCATGGCAGACTTTTCCAGTCTAGAATTGAGCTGAGGTACAGGTGTTATCAATAAGCAGATTTTCTGGCTGAGTTGGTGTGTTGTTCTTTGGGCTGCCATAAGCATTTTTCTCACCTTACAGTGATTCCTTTTTTGGAAATGCCAAATCAGTCTCTGCTATAAATATAGGAAGAGGAAAGAGGAGAATCTCCCCTCTGATTAAAAATAGTACCCCAAGTTCAGCCTTTCCACAAACCAAGTAAATCACTGAAAATATAAACTAAAATAGGCCAAAAAGGGCACCACTGAACAGAATAAAAGAGGCTATATGAATAGTGTGGGAAAGTCAGCAAAATTCACGTTAGGAATAGCAGCACCCACCTGGAGGTAACAATGATTTGAAGGCCCACGGACTCAGTGCTCTTTACAGAACTTTCATGTTTTAGCCACTTGAGTTAACACCATTTATGAGTACTAGTATTATTTTTCCCCCTGAATATATGCTTATAATAGTAAAAAGATTCTTTAGCATGCTTAAGTAAATAAGAAATCAGTTTTTCTGAACAGACCATAAGGACCCAATGTAGGATGCTTTGTGGAGGTCATACTTCTGAAGTTTTGCTATGATAGATGTCTGGGAGATTTTTCCTTCTTGACCTCTAAGTCCATGGCGGATGTTTTTAAAGTGCTATGTCCCCAAAAGAAAGTAATTCAAAGCTGATTTTAAAGTTCTTCTTCCACTTCCTTCTTAATATGATTGCCAGTAAGGCCAACTTTTATTGTAACTGGCCTGGATTAATGAATCTCACATGCAATCCTAACCTCAGCTGTTTTTTAATTGAAGTAACATCATATCATGACATTATATGAGTTTCATGTGTGCATCTTTTGAACTCAACATGTACTTGCTACATTAAGTTCACCACTAAAAGTCCAATTCTGACCTGACCTTCACTGTGCAGTTGGCCTCCTTTACCTGATGCACCCCTTTCCTTTCTAGTAATCAGTAATTGGTCTTACAGCCTAAAAGTTTAATTTTTTTAAACATAGTAAGACCATATGGTAGTTGTTTGGCTGATTTATTTTATTTAGCATAATACTCTCTCATCATCTATAAAAAGAGGCAGTTTTTTTTTCCTTTCTTATTTGGATACTTCTCATATTCCTTTCTTATCTAATTGTAATTCCTAGGAATTTCCACATTGTATTGAAAAACAATGATGAGAATGGACTTCCTTCCCTTATTCCAGATCTTAGAGGAAAAGTTTTCAATTTTTCAGCAATGTTGGTCACACAGTATTGCCCTCTATGGCCTTTATTAGGTTGAGTGTGGTGATACCTAGTTTGAGCTTATCTCCTCTATTCTTACTCTCTTTTGATGAGCTCAGAGAAACAGAACAAGCTGAAATGAGGCTGCAGGACTGAGGGGCTAGGTGGGTAAGATCAAAAGTATAAGAAAATGCCTGGCTCCTGATCTGATGGGCTTAATGATGTACTGCAAGTATCTTCCCATCTCCCAACTTCATATCTACACAGAGTGTGCTCATTGCCTGGTACACACCATGGACTCTTATTCAATATTACCTGAAAGTCAACATGTGCTCTATCAGTGCAGTACTGGGTGATAATGTAGCTAGTATCCATCTTGCTTTTTAATCTGCCTTATTTCAGTCCATGTGTTTAAAATCCATTCTCTTGTTTGGGTTAAAGAAGGATCCATCAGGGTTGCACAGAAATTCCAAGTTACTTCTTATTCTTTTGTTCATGTTAGCAGTTCCATGCATGGAACACCTGTGCTTGGGTGACTGTGCTTGTGATAGGCACTTTGGGGGTGAGATCAAGGTAAAGAGAGAAGGAAGACACTAATGAGTATTCTTTTGGGGGGAAACTGTGTTTAAGACAAAACAAAATAGGTTCTACCACTTAGTGTGTTTGTGATAATTTCACATTACTTGCTTTTTTTGCATCACAGTTTCTCACCTGTAAAATGGGAACATTATCTATTTCAGTAGTTATCCTAAAGATCAAATGAAATAGGGGCCTCCCCGGCGGCGCAGTGGTTGAGCGCTGCGCTGTGGAGCTGTCGGCAGCGGCGACGCGAGTTCGACGCCCAGCCGGGGAGATTCCCACATGGTGCGGCAGACCTCTCCTGCCTTGCCCGCTGCTCCCCTCAGCAGTGTACTTCTGATCTGCCTGTTCTGCTCCCCGCTCTGTCTCTGGTGAACCCTCTCGCCACCCCACGCCTCTGGCCTGTGCCCCAGCTTGTATGTTAAAAAAAAAAAAAAAAGAAAGATCAAATGAAATAATTAGGGTTTCCAGGTTTAGCAAATAAAAATAATGTCATTTCAAATATGCCTCATATACATACTCTTTGGAATATATGAACACTAAAAAATTATTTGTTACTTATGTGAAACTCAAATTTCTGGAGTCCTATATATTTTTTGGCATCCCTAGAAGTAACATGTGGTAATAGTAGTCACTTACTGAGTGTCCTTCCTGTGCCAGGCACCACTAGGTGCTTCAGTTACATTGGCATCATTCTAACATGAGCTGAAGGCTGCTATCACTAATCCCATTTTGCATGCAGGACGTGGAAGTTTTCCAAAATTGAATAGCCAGTAAATAGTAGAGTCAAGATTCAAATCCACTCTATCATACTGCTTCCTTGGTTGATGAAAGCATTTTGAAATTAGAGAGGACCCAAATGTTTATTATTTTAAATGATCTCTCTGTTCATTACTCCTATCCTGAGTATAGCAAAAGGGATTGTAGAGACTAATGGGAACATGGAGATTAAGAAATGCCATCAAGTGTAGGAAAGCTTGTATTTACTTTCAACTTCTAGGATGACAGTCTCTTGCCAGGAAATCTGTGTTTCTAAGGATAAGGTAAGGGCATAGGGGCTCTACAATAACATCACAGTGTGGGATGAAACACACAGTGTTGGTTGCTTCCAAGCCCATGCCAGAGCAAAGACTTACTGACTAATTAGTCTTAAATTAATCATGGAAGTAATCATCATCAAATTTTTACCTTCTCAGTAACATTTCAAATAACCAGAATATCCTATATGGTGACTACCATTGATATGACTACCCGTGCCTCTTACAAATGACCAACAGAGCAGCTATCAGGGATTTTCTCTAACTCATCCTTTCCTTTCCTCCCCTTCCACAAATAACTTCTAATCTTGTCAGTGAGTAAAACATTCAATTTTATGACCTATAATTCCAATTTTCAAGTAGAACCAGAAGCTCATTCATTCATTCACTAATTCATTCACTCAATAGGTGCTTACATAGCACTCCACATATTGTTCTAAGCACCTTACAAATATTGACTCTAATTCTCATGATGAGAATTATGCTATCATTACACTCATTAAAATTTGGAATGGTGACCTATGTTCCTGCAAGGACCTTATTATGACCAATATTACCCTCTATGAGATGTCCATGCCTTAGCCCCTGGAACCTATGATTATGGTAAACTACATAGCAAAGGAACTGCAAATGCAATTAAAGTTATAGATCTTAAAATTGGGAGTTTATTCTGGGTTTGAAGTGGGTCAAATTTAGTAATAATATCAACTCTTAAAAACAGACATCTCTCTTTTTTTTTTACTTCCTTTGCTTTGAGGGATGTGTCTTTCAAGATTTTGCTGAGATGTATATCATGTAGAGTTTTGCCTATATTTTCTTCTATACATTTTATGGTTTCTGGTCTTACATCCAGGTCTTTTATCCATTTTGAGTTGACTTTTGTGCAGGGTGTGAGGTAGTAGTCTAGCTTCATTTTTTTGCATGTGGCTGTCCAG
>PVIJ01007738.1:0-80080 GCA_004024925.1 Scalopus aquaticus
GGCAGACCTCTCCTGCCTCACCCGCTGCTCCCCTCAGCAGTGTACTTCTGATCTGCCTGTTCTGCTCCCCACTCTGTCTCTGGTGAACCCTCTCGCCGCCCCACGCCTCTGGCCTGTACCCCAGCTTGTATGTAAAAAAAAAAAAAAGAACAGGGAATTTAGAGAATGTTTTATCTTCAAACGTATTCTGTCCTACTTGAGAACTCTCATGCAGATGGGTCTGAAATTTGTGGCTGAAATTGGTCTCACTTTCATAACCTTTCTGCTGTTCATCTTCAACATAGCTATGAAGACTGAAATGTACTGGTTTCATATCAGCAGGTTTCCCCCTTTCATTATACGTATACGGATTCTGTCCTACATGTGTTCCTTCTCGGACAACAAAAGGTGGCTTTTCACAGGTGTCCCTACACTCACTGTATTGACGGGCAGTCCCGTCCATAAGCGCGCCTCTACATGTAAAGAACATTGTCTCTTTGCTCAAGGCGTTCCTTTGGTCACAAAATTCAAAAGGCTGTTGAATATTCTGAATCACCTGATGACTAAGGTGCTCAGGATACCTGAGGGGTTCCCTAACTCTATTAAAGACCTTCGCTTTCTTTCTGGCATGCTCTTCCTGAGGCTCCCCAGGGGTAATCATGTTCCTAGATATAGCAGAGTTCTCAGGCATCACTGCTGAAATGTTTCCATTTCTGATACTCCCGTTCAAACGATAATTGAGTCCAAATTAATTTTTTCCCTAACTCAGCTCTCTCATTGGTTGATATTTTGCTGTTGGCAATAAGAACTTGCCACATATGTCTGCCCTGACTTGGAGGGTTGGCCTTAATCATGTAATCCAAAGGATGGACATCTAAAAAGAGATAAAGATACCATTTCTATAAATAACTAAATATTTTGAGTGACTGCTCCCCAAAGGCACAAAAGTTTCTATACTACAATCCTATTTAATAGGTATTGATTTATGCTTTTTATCCGTAACAAATTGTGGAAATAATAAACATTTTCTTTTTTTTAATTTTTATTTTGGTGTAGAAGAGCTGGGAGTAGACCAGAGATGCAGGGAGGGAGGTGTATGTGAGATTCACCAGAGATAAAGTGGGGCGCAGAACAGGTGGATTGACTGAAATACACCACTGAGGAGAGGAGAGGGAAAGACAGAAGGATCTGCTGTGCCATATATGAGTCAGGTCTCCAGCTGTAGATCAAACTTAGGCCAAAAGCTGCAAAAGTGCAGAGACCTAGCCCCTAAGCCTCCACAGAGGCCCCAATTAAGAGATTTTTCTAGTGGCCTAGCCAGGTTGACAAGGAAGCAGTAAAACTTATTTCATATTGGTATTTATAAAATCATACATATTTGGTAAAAATATGCATTTAACTGTAGAGGTCGGTATCAATCAGGAGTATTTACCTGAACATATAGCCCATATACTTTCTTCCTTAGGATGTCCCTGTGCAATTTTGCTGGCACTTTCTGAATAATCACACTCTGTAAATGTCATGGTTTTTCTGGAAAGCCTATTGACTGAATGTGATGCAAGGGCATTTTCTTGTCACTGTAAGAAAGAGTATTGCTTAGAGACAAGGATTCTGCATGTCCATTTCCTGAGTATTTATTTCTCCTTAACAGTGGCTAAGGTCATTTGTAGGCGTTTCCAAAGCCGTGGACTGCCTTCCATGGTAGGAAGAGACATTCATTCAACTCTTATTTAAATATTTTATCACGTGCTGCTCAGAATCATAACACATGCAGCAAACTCTGCCTTATCATTTTGTCCAACTTTTCCCTGCTGATCAAAAGGAAAAAAGTTCTGCAATCCAGCCTGTGTCCATCAGGTTAAACGCTTTTTCCACATCCTCTGAGATCAACACCCCGGATATTCTCACTGCACTCCTTGGCACCTGTGTTTCTACTTAATTCACAGCAATTCAACTTTTATCTAGTATGTTAGTTTTAGCTACACCATACTCTCATTGATTCTTTTGCTCTCTTCCCAGTGATTCCCATACGAAGGTGCAATTGCACAATTCAAACTCGTCTCCCAGGGTATGAGCACCCAACCTGAAACTCTTGGTTCCGTAGTTTTAGAAACCTCAACCTCAGGTTCCCACAACCATGTCACAGAACATCCCTTTCTATGCTGAACTGATTGCTGGGTCCTCTTGAGCTTCACAGTTTCTCATGTCGGTGCATCACAAGGCTTGAACATGAAACACTATTCTTGTTGTAAATAAATCTCAAGTCATCTCCTCTCTATCAGTTTTGAGTGAGTCACCTGTAATTACATCTCCAACAGCAATACACAAATCCTAAACCAGACTGCATGCAGAACTACATACACTACACGTCACTGCAAACCACTCAGCTCACCTAAGCTCTACAAAGAAGACTTCATCTCCATAAACAATGTCTTCTGAGCACACACTCTCAAATACCATCCTTCACTTTTTCTCTGTCATCCTGGTTGAACATTCTCTGTGGCTCTATTTCTCTATTTAATATATGTATTTGTTACATTTTTCTTTCTCACAGAATATAACTTCAGTAAAACTAAGGCCATTTCTGGGATTGCTGTTATATCCGCACTCATAGAAAATTTACCACCAGCTATAACTTCCCGTGAACATATTGAAAGCAGAAACAAATGCCTGAATAAATACCTGGAGAAAACAGTCTATGAGAATAAGAGAGAGAATACAGAAAATATGACTAACGCAGAATAATTTCCTGATTATGAGGGACTGCATACTGGTTAAGTCTAAGAAGATTGAAGGCCATTAAAAGAGTAGGAGAAAATCAACAGGAAAGCAAAATTTGGGAAGTGAATAATGAATCAGTTTGAGACATGCAGACAATGTTCAAGGTTTGGTCGTTGGAAAACTAGTTCTGTGTGGCCATAGCTGCCGGCCATACTCCCAGACCCCTCTCAACCCCCCAGCCAGGCATGCACTGACCTGAGAGGTTCTGGTTGGGGGGTTCTTCCACAGTCGGTGGCTGTGCTCTCTGCTCCAACCTGATGGTCACCTCAGGATTGTTAACACAATGCTCTGAAATGAGAAATTGTTGATCTTTGACCAAGTTACACTTCAGTCTTTGAAAATTAACAAAAGCAGTGTTAAGAGCTGTGCAACAAAGGCCAATTTGAACCTTTCATAAAAAGGGTGAACATGGCCTCCCTGGAGGCCCAGCGATTAGGCGCTGTGCTGTGGAGCAGAAGCGATGCAAGTTCGACACCCGGCCAAGGAGATTCCCACATGGCGTGGCAGACCTCTCTTGCCTCGCCCACTGCTCCCCTCAGCAGTGTGTTTCCATCGATCTGCCTGTTCTGCTCCCCACTGTCTTTGGTGAGCCCTCCCGACGCCCTACACCTCTGGTCTGTACCCCAGCTTGTATGCATAAATAAATGAATCTTTAAAAAAAAAGGCTAACACCCACATTCTACTCTGCCTGCAATGTTCACTCTCCCCAGCACTCAATTTCATAAGCAAGTACACAGTTATCAGTGAAGAAATCAGCTTTTGCACCCAGTGTTACATCAGAGTTTCCTCACCGAGTGACAGCAGGTTGCTGTAGGTCTCCAGCATCACATCCCGGAACAGGGTCCTCTGCGCATCATTCAGGCCCTGCCACTCCTCCCAGGTGAAGTTCACAGCCACGTCCTCAAATGACACCATCCCCTGGGAGGGAACATTTCCCCTCATTTCAGGGCAATCAGCCTGGGTCAGACAGCGGCAAGTGTAAGTGCACTTTCTTTTGTGGGTCTTTGATGTTGTACAGGATGCACCATCTTTTTACTCTGCATTGTGATATGAACAGAATTCTCAGTAGAAATAGCCTATCCTCTATATTAACCCATTCCCTCCTAAAAGTCCTTATATAGCTTACCTTATAAATCTGGAAGTGTCTCTGATGCTAATAATAAAAGAATGAAGAAAATTTGCTCCTAGAAGAGCTTATAACCTGATTGGCCAGTATAAAAGACACATACCTGGAATAATGTGCTAAAGGAGCACATTATGTCAAAAGCATGCTGAATGCAGACACGGGGACAAGAGAAGAAGAACCAATAGCCTGTACTATCAGGTTACACTTCACTGAAGACCCCAACACTTAGCTCTTCCTTAGCACTTAGCTCTTCCTTGTAAAAAACAGTCATCACTGGGCCTCCCAGGTGGTGCAATGGTTAAGCGCGGCACTGCGGAGCTGTCCGCCCAGCCGGGTAGATTCCCACATGGGGCAGCACACCTCTCCTGCCTCACCCGCTGCTCCCCTCAGCAGTGTGTTTCCATCGATCTGCCTGTTCTGTTCCCCACTCTGTCTCTGGTAAACCTTCTCGCTGCCCCCCACCTCTGGCCTCCACCTGAGCTTGTATGCATAAATAAATAAATCTTAAAATAAAAACAGTCATCACTATGAAACAACAGCAGATGTTGTCATGTGAGAAAATAAAAAGCACTCGGCATGTTGACTGAATGCAGGGAGCACACAGTCAGGAGTGTCCTGGGCAGTGAGGTGAGAAAGACAGTCAAGGTATTCTGGAGCTGAAGTCAGTCAGCTTTCATGGACTGTGGGATATGTGTGCTGAATTCACCAATATAGAATGTTATGTGCTTATATGCTTCATAACAACGAAAAGTATGTACATATTTGTGCAAATATTTTATTCCTGTGACCTCAAACCCTGCTATCTCCAAGTCAGAGTAAACACAACCTAGTCCCTAAACTAGATTGTTCAAACAATGAGCAGGAAATAAACAGAGGTAAGAGATATTCACCTGATAGAGTTATAAGAATACAGAATAGGGCATCACTTCTAAAACAGAGGGGGAGAGGGGAGGAGAACTTGGCAATTACTTGGTGGCTGGAGGAACCAGGAATGTTTTCCTAATATCCCGTCTGCATGACCAACATGACCAGGGAGATACGGCGTTCCACACTCAATGGACATGTGTCTTGTAGATCAGGAACTCTGAGCTGAGAAAAGAGATTTGGGCATCTCCAGAATATTACTGGTACTTTTCATCATCATAGGGAACAACACAGTTGACCAGAACAATAGGCATTGAAAGAAGAGGAAAAATAACTGGAAGAGACTAATATTTACTATTGGAGAAAGAAAAAATAGATCATACCAATGAAAGATTTTGGAAAATATAGCCCTAGGTATAAGTGCTCAATCTTAAGAATTCTGTTTATGTATTCTATCATCTCCTATTCCTGTGTAGAAAGTCCCATGTACACCCACATATATGTTAAATAGGACCCTACACAAAAATATCTTCCATTTGTAATAATGAAAAAAAGGATTCAGAGGATTTTTCCTTAACACAATTCAATATCCTTGACAAAGGCACAGATTCAGTGAGACGAGGAATAACAAAGATGCCCAGTTACCCCTTATTCACAATGGGTTAGACTAACTCTACACAACAGAAAAAAAAAAGCATAAGTAAAAACGGTCATAAGTAGTTATAATTCATCCTTGGAAAACTAATAAAAATCACATTAAAGCTACTCTAAAAAAGAAAATTTAAAAAGCAGACTATAAAAATTACATATACAAGTCTTCACGTACACTGGAACTCCCTTACGATACCAGTGAAAGGACAAAACACCAAGCAATATGTGTAACAGAACCAAAGACAGAGAATGAGCAGGAAAACAAAAAACCAACCTGGAGGGTTCAAAGAGGAATGAAACAAATGCAGAGACACAACAGCATCATGGGTACGGATGAGTCTGCACTGTACTGACAGCGATTCTCCCAAGGGAACCAAGCTAACACCACAATTCTATGAAAACAAAAACACATTCTTATTCAGAGGCTAACTGATTAAAATGTTAATATGTTAAATAAAATAGTTAAGACCAGTGAGAAGGTGGATGGCTTATTTCTGTGCATAAAAATTCACTGTACCTCCCAGCATCCGTGGACTCAGGATGCCACAGACTGTGTGACGAAATGAGACTATACAATCCCCATCCTCGTTTCCCGTTTTCAAAATGGAACAATCATGTGCTTCTCCTGCCCTCATCTGCCCTTGTAAGTCACTTACGGAGAAGGCAGGAACTTGACACCTGAGGACACAGATCTCTGCACTGAAAGTAGCAACACCTGGACATGCAATAGGGTCCTGGCCACGTGCACATCCGGGATTTTCAGAGTAAAGGAATGAAGCCCATGGGACTTATTAGCATTATCTCTCAAGAGAGGAGCTGATTGGAGCCACACGAGATGGACTCCAATCACTTGTGACAGTGCGCCCCCATTTCTCAGTGCTGCAGGTCAGGGGACTGTGAAGAAATGTCAGAGGAACAGATTCTCCTCACTTAGACACCTTAGGAAGCTGACACTTGTTCCCTGCACTCCTTCCTCTTGTCACAAGGACAGGATCAGTCCAGTAAAGGCTATTCCATCAACCGAGGCCACAGAGAGATGAAGCCGGCCTGTGCTGCAGAGACACTTAGAGGGCAGGGTCACTGGTGACCACAGCTCAGCCTCCCCAGGGAGCCTGATTTCAGACTCAACTTGAAATAAGAACAACAGGTAGAGCAGACAATCCTAGTAAATATTTCGACCTATTCAATAGGGTCAATAAATAGGACACGAGGTGCTGATACACTCATTAGACGTTTTGCAGCAATAAACTAATAAACACAATACATATTATAAAATGAAATACCTGCATAGTCACAGGTGACAGGAGAGCTGCTAAAATAGATTTTAAGTTATGTACATTCTATTAAGATTAAAAAAATAATCTGCCATTAAATGGAATTCCAGCCAAGAGTCATAGTTATTACTAATGCCCACATCCTCTGTACTCGAACTCGATGACAGAAACATAAAGCTCTTGCATTAAAAACTACATCTAGAATCACTGGCATAAACTTCCAACAAAGTTCAAATGATGAAAATCTGTGCTACTGGTTTCACTCAGTGAGTGTCTTTGTCATGACCCTTGTTCAAACGTGTCCCACTGACTCCTGAGCACTTTCTCCCACTGGACTCTGAGGCTGTCCCCACACACTGGCCATTAGGTGCCGAAGAGGGAGCAGCCTCCTCACTGAGCAAACACATCCTCCAGGTTTGCCCAGAAAGATGATTGTGATGTAAAAGAAAGTGAATATATGTACACACAGACACACAGACACACACACACATACAGTGGTGCTGTTGGTAGCATCCATGAAGATATTAGATAATACTGAAGAATAACTTGTATTAGATCGTGGGTCTGCTAATTCTAAGCAGCCTGTTTGGCCACCATTTTGTTACCCTATGGTTCTGCATTCCTATCCAAAGTCAGAACTTCCCAGTCAATCAGTTAACCTTATAAGGTGCCTACCGTATCTATATAGAGCAGAAAGCTTGATCACCCGGGGAAGGCTGTGCATCATGAGGTATGACCAGGAACATCTGGGGGGCTGAGGACATATGCATAAACTTACTCCTGACTTATACATCAGGAGATATGACTGGGACCGCCCAGGGGGCGCCGAGGACCAATGTATGACAAGGGACTCCAAAAGCTGATTTGTGGGATGCCTTGTTGAGAAGATTCAAACCATGGCAGGGGATCTAGAATTTGATCTCAATTACAATACCAAGTCTTCAAGCAGATAAAAGTGCTTGGAGGGCAGACCTACCATCCCTGATACTGTAGATGACAGAGCACATTTTTCTAGTTTCACTCTTTCCTTTTCTTTTTATCTTTCTTCCCCTTACAACTTATGCTGTATGATTATTCTGTCAATAAAGGGCCAGGAGCTTGCTCTTGAGCAACATCCTGCATTACGTAGCCTGCTCCAAAACTCCCATGTATCAGTGTGGTGTTGCCTGATGCAACATTAGATGAGATAAAGTCTGGAATCTAGAAATCCCATTCTGGCAGTTTGAGTCACAGGCTGAAAAGGGTCTAATTCTACACATGAGGGCAGGGTTCAGGATGAGGTTTCCATTTTGCACGAGCTGCAGGTGCCATCTGGACAGCTACAAGGCTGCATTCAAGTGGGAGCTGAGCCTGTGGTACTAGGAATGGCAGGAGGTCCAAGCTCAAGTATCACTGGTAGAACTGGCAAAACAGAGTTAATTGACAGAGTCAGGAGAACTGCAGATTAAAGAGAGGAGACTAGAAGTGAACACATGGACTAGCTACATTCAGGAGCAGAAGAAACACAAGCATTCAGGGAAACAGAAAAGAAATCATCAGAGAGACCATAAGAGGCAAACACAAAGAAATTTACACCTGCCAAAAAAACTGAAGATGGAGGATAACTCACCAACACATTCTACGAGATCAACATTACACTGATCCCAAAAACAGAAGTGCAAAAGAGAAAAATACACCAACATCACCAGCTAACAAAGAAGCCAAAATCCTCAATAAAATCTGTGGAGAAACAGTGTGTGGCGAAACAACAGAGCTATGGCCGAGCGCACTTGCAGAATATGGCTGAGGTCACAGTGGCTGAGATGCTGAGTGCACTCATGGAACAGGATCCAAAAATGGGCCACTGAGGTCACATGACTTATTTCCAGACTTCCCTGGTATACTTTCAGTCAACTCTTTTGTTACACTCCCTTATCAATCTTTTGGACATAAGGAATGTCTGTTCCTTATGTGAGTGAGGGGTAGTGCTTCATATGAAAGCTTTACAATGCACACTTTAATCTTACACTGTATACTTCTGATCTTTATAATCACCACCTGCATTGCTAATTATCTTGTCCACATTCTTATTACTGACTGTGTCTTGTACCACTAGTGTCATGTTACTGTCAACCATAGTTTATGATGACCTATGCCACATTCTGACTGTTTTCTGTGTGATCTGCTGCCAAAAAACAGCTATATATACTCTCCTAAATTAAAGAAATCACTGAAGCCCTAGATCCCCTGCCATGGCTTTAATCTTATCAACAAAGCATCCCACTGATCAGCTTCTGGGGTCCCTTGTCATACAGCGGTCCTCAACCCCCCTGGCGTTCCAGGTCATACCTTGTGATGTCAAAAGGAAGTTTATGCACTGTTCATCAGCCCCTGGGTGTTCCTGGTCATATCTCATGATGCACAGCTTTCCCAGAGTGATCAAGCTTTCTGTTCTTGATAGATATGAAAGGTACCTTGTAAGGTTAACTGACTGACGGGGCAGTTCTGACCTTGGATAGGAATGCAGAACCTTAGGTTAAAAAAAAAAAAAAAACTAGTGGCCAAACAGGCCACTTAGGATTAGCAGGCCCACAGATTTAGAATGACATTTTTCCTCTTGCCAGACCCATTTTAAGAGTTATCGCCTCCTGACCTGAAAAAATAAAGCAACTGCTGCCCGACCCAGTACAGCACTGCCTGCCCACAAAGTGCATGCGGCCAAACACTGACACACACCCTCTGCTCTCCCAAAGACCTACACACATCTGGCTCTCCCAAATGCCCACAGTATGAACACACATGCACTCCTTCACCCCCATTCTGTCATTCCTAAATGACGTCTCCTAATATATTTACAGACTGCATTCAGTATGTATCACAACCAAGACAATGTGTTTGTTTTATAGGCCACGGAAAGAGCATGTTCAGAGAAACAGGGTAAAATTTTTATAGGTACTGATTCAGAATGTCTGGGGTATTGATTTTAATTGTACTTGTGAGCAGTTAAAGTAGAATTTGCTAAAGAAAACCTCTGGGGATTAGATGGTGAGTCACAGTGCAATACACGGCCAGACAAGAAATGGAAGTCTAAGGGGGTGGTCCTCAGGAAAGGGGAGTGTCCCAGGTTCCCTGCCCCACCCAAGGGAGGATGGAGCTGAGCAGGAAAGATAAGAAGCTGGAGAAGAGAGAAGAGGAAAAAAACAGAGAAAAAGGGAGAAGGAAGGAAGCAGGATGAAGAGCCAGAGGAGGCACAAGGAGCAGAGAGACATGTGAAGAAGTTGCACTCGCCTGTACTGATTGAGACAGATGTGGGTGAGAGACCCAAGGGGAGGTGACTGTGGCAACGCTGATCTTGATTTTGATTTTGTTCTTTTCCTCCCAAAAGTGTCTGGCTGTTTCTGACCCTTTTCTATGGGTCCCTGTCAAAAGGTGTTTTAGACTTGTGGCAGGCTTTCGGCCTTGCCTTGGGCCAGTCCCATTGGGTGGACTTTTGCCCACGAGGTGATGGGTAACTTTGGGTGCTTAGTTTAGTCCTGTTATAAGTGAAACCATTCGATATTTTTCTATTTCTTTCTGGCTTATTTCACTGAGTATGATCCCCTCTAATTCCATCCATGTCACTGCAAATTGCATGTGTTTATCTTCTCTGAATGCTGAATAGTATTCCATTGTGTATATGTACCACATCTTCTTGATCCAATCATCTATTTTTGGACATCTGGGTTGCTTCCATACCTTTTTTGCTTCTTAAAGATTTATTTATTTATGCATACAAGTTAGGATGTAGACCAGAGGTGCGAGGGGTGAGAGGATTCACCAAAGACAGAGTGCGGAGCAGAATAGGCAGATCTACTGAAGTACACTGCTGAGGGGAACAGCGGGTAAGGCAAGAGCGATCTGCTGCGCCATGTGGGAATCTCCCTGGCTGAGTATCGAACTTGTGCTTCAATGGCTCTGGATAGCTTCATAATGCTGCGCTTAACCTCTTGCACCACCAGGGAGGTCCCAAATACATGTATTCTAAATCTTTGTTACACTGGGTAATTCTCTTATAAAAATCTGTAAGATTGCTAATCCTATGACAACTTCCCTGATATTAGTTAAACTTCTAAAATATTAATGTCTTTGTTCTTAAAAGGACTCCTAAAACAACCAATGAGTGTTTTCCTCATGTAAAACAAATTTAGTCAATTTAAATATATTGATACCTCATAGGTAACATTGTCATCAACTTAAGTGTAAAGAGAGAAAAATGTTCCCAGGTTGCCTCGAATTGCATGTGTTTATCTTTCTTGAATGCTAAATAGTATTCCATAGAAGGGATCATGCTCAGTGAAATAAACCAGAAAGAAAGAGAAAAATATCAAATGTTTTCACTTATAACAGGAATATAGGGGAACCAAAAAAGAGAGAGACATTCAGAGAGGGAGGGAGAGAGTAAGGGCTCAAAACGGGGGAGAAAAGAGCACAAGGGACTATGGTGATTGTTCACGGTGACTCGGTGGTGGGGAACATACGGGGAATACACAATAATGTGAAAGATATAAATAATAATAAAAATATATACATTAAAAATGTTCCCAGGTACGTGAGACTTCCTAATGAATAATATATTCTGGTACACTATCTTTGGAGAAATCTAACTATTCTAAAATACGTATATCACAATCATCCTGGCCTACTAATTGATACTCAAAGTTTAAAATACTTTTAAGTTTTTCTGCTATTCACAGAGGTTATCTACAACAATGACATCACATTTTTTTTCAGTAAACTGGAACATTTACTTTTCTCTCTCACTTCATTATATAAAACTTATAGTGAGTTTTGGCATTTCCTGGCAATGTTTGTTTGCATAAATACAGTAAGACTCCTTTCTTCCTCTATAGTATAGTGGCTAAAGTTTTTAACTGGGAACCAGAGTGCTTTTAGGAGTCCTCAGATTTCACAGTCTTCGATGAAACATCCTGGAAACAGCCTGATGCCTTGATTTTGGGGTTCTCTGTTTACCAGAAACAGGAAGTAAAAGTGGGCCTCCAAGGTGGCAGAATGAGTTAAGCGCAGCACTATGAAGCTGTCCAGAGCCACTTTAGCATGAGTTCGATATCTGACCAGGGAGATTCCTACATGGCGCAGCAGACCTCTCCTGTCTCACCCACTGCTCCCCTCAGCAGCGTAATTCAGTCGATCTGCCTGTTCTGTTCTCCACTCTGTCTCTGGTGAATCCTCTCACCAACCCACACCTCTGGCCTACACCCCAGCTTGTTTGCATAAATAAATAAAACCTTTAAAAAAAAAGAGGAAGTAAAAGTCACTCCCTCGGGAGAAGTTGAGAACTTATGTCCACAATACAACCTACACGTGGCTGTTGACAACAGCTTGGCTCGTGTTACTAAACCTGGAGGCAGTTATGATTTCCTTCAGTAGGTGAATGGACACAGTTGGTCCCAACAGACGATGCAGTATTAATATTTAAAGCAGCCAGTCAGTAAGTCATTCGAAGGTATATAGCAAAGTTGAAAACATATGCCTCAGTGAAAGACGCCAACTGGAAAGGCTCTGGGCACTTGACTCCAACTCTCCGCCATTCTACGAAAGGCAAAATCATGGAGGCGGTAAAATGGTCAATGGTGTCGGCACGGGAGGTGGCAGGATAAGTAGGCAGAGCACAGGGGATTTTAGAGCAGTGTCACTGTTCTCGGTGATGTTGTGACGACGGAAACACGTCATTACACATTTGTCCAAACCCAGAGAATGTGCACCTCCCTGTGTAGACTGTCCCCCTGGAGAGGACACAGGCAGTTTGGGGTGGCTGGATTCTACCTGAGGAAAGTGAGTGGGAAGCTTTGTGAATAGACGCAAGTCCTACTCTCTATTCTGCCCCTACCTGCAGAAAAGTTGATTCTTTTCTTCTGCTGGCACTGAGTGAATTTCTCAATTTGTGTCACGCTCATGAGAGAGGAAGGGTTTGTCCACCCTTTAGAGGCGCGGCATTGGCACCAATACTGCAGAGTGGCTCAGACTAAGACTCAAGTCGGATATTTCTACAGGAGATGCTGCTACTCCATGCTTTGCTTGGAATGGGAATGTATTCTGAAACTTTTATTATGCCTGATGGCCTGTTCCAATAGAATTGTAACCTCTGTCAAATGTGCTGGGACCTAATGCTCACCTCAGGAGTGTTAACACAATGCCCTGTAATGAGAAACAATGTTGATCCTTAATCAAGTTGCTTAAGCTTCAGTCTGTGATAAATGATAAACACCAGTTTTAAGAACTGTGCAATGAGAGTCAATTTTACCTTTCATAAAAGGGGTAATGCCCACATTCTACTTTGTCTGCTGTAAACATAAACATAACCAGCATTTGATTTCACAAGCAAATGCACATTTATCAATGTAGAGAACAGTTTTTGCACTTGAGTATTACAAAGGAGTTTTCCTCACCGAGTGACACCAGGTTGCTGTAGGTCTCCAGCATCACATCCTGGTACAGGGTCCTCTGAGCATCATTCAGGCCCTGCCACTCCTCCCAGGTGAAGGTCACAGCCACGTCCTCAAATGACACCATCCCCTGTGAAGAAACATTTCTCATTTTAGGTCCATCAACCCGGCTCAGACAGCAGGAAGAGTGAAAGCACCTTCTTGTGTGGGTTTTTGATCTTATATAGGGTGCACCATCTTTTTATTCAATGTTGTGATATGAAGAGATTTCACAGCAGAATTATCCTACCTCTGTATTACCCTGTGAGAGCCTCAAATTATTTTTAGAGCTTACCTTATAAATGTGAAAGTGTTTTTGATGTGAAGAATAAAAGGATGAGTAAAATTTGTTCCTCAAAGAGCTTATAATCTGGTTGGCTAAATGGTAAAAACACACCCGGCATAATGTGCTCAAGGAGCTATGTCACCAGCACGTTAAATGTAGATATGGGTAAGAAGAGAAGAAAAAAACCAACAGTTTGTACTATCTGGTTACACATCACTGAAGTCTCAAACACTTAGTGTTTTCATATAAAATACATGTTCTAATCAGGATGAGATAACAGCAGATGCCAACATGTGATAAGGGGCACAATAAAAAAGCAGGGGCCATGTTAATTGCACTGCACAGAGCACTCTCACATAGTGCTCCTGGGCAGTGAGGTGAGACAAACAGTAAATGTATTCAGGAACTGAAATTAGTTCATGTTCATGAACGGCTAGAATATATGAACTGATTTCACCAATAAAGGATAGTATATCATCATATTCTTCATAATGAATTTAAAAGTATGTACACATTGATCCTAGTATTTTATTTCTGTTATCTAGAAGTGTGCTTACCACCACCAACCTAGATCCTAAGCCACAAGGTGCAAATAATGAGGGTATAATAAATGGAGGTAACATACGATCACCTAACAGAGACAAAAATATACAGGACAGGATATCACTCCTGAAACAGAGGGGAATAAAAGAGGAGAGCGAGGTAGTAATTTGATGACTGAGGACAGAAAAAATATTTTTCTAATATGCTGCCTGCATGACCAGCTGGTAGATACTAGTTTCCCACTGTCAATTAGACATGTGCTTTACAGGTCAGGAAAGCTGAAGATAAGAACATCCACATACATATTGAGCAGTAATGTATAAAAATACCTTTCCATTTGTAATACCTAAAGAAGGACTTAGGGGATTTTTCCTAAACACAATTCAGTAGATTAGACATAGCCACAGCTGAGATGACATCTATAGTGAGACAAGGAATAACCAAGATGCTCAATTATCACTCAGTAACAATGTGTTAGGATAAATCAACACAACTGAAAAGTGTAAATAGAGTAAAAATGGTCTTAACTAGGTATAATTCATTCATGGAAAACAAAAAGAATCGGCCTCCCTGGTGGCACAAGGGGCAAGTCTCAGCACTATGAAGCTATCCAAAGCCATTGCAGCATGAGTTTGATACCCGGCCAGGGAGCTTCCCACATGGTGCGGCAGACCTCTCCTGCCTCGCCCGCTGCTCCCCTCAGCAGTGTACTTCAGTTGATCTGCCTATTCTGCTCCCTATTCTGTCTCTGGTGAATCCTCTTAGGCCCCACACCTCTGGCTTGCACCCTAGCTTGTATGCATAAATAAATAAATCTAAAAAAAAAGAAAACAAAAGGAATCATAATTAAGGGGGACCTACCTGGTGACTTAGGGGTTAAATCTCGGCACTACCATCTCTGTGGCATGAGTTCAATCCCTGGCCAGGGAGCTAATCCACATATGGTGCAGCAGACCTCTCCTGTCTCGCCCGCTGCTCCCCCTCAGCAGTGCATTTCAGTAGATCTGCCTGTTCTGCTCCCCACTCTGTCTCTGGTGAATCCTCTCACCACCACCACCCCCCCACACCTCTGGCCTACACCCCAGCTCTTGTATAAATAAATAAATCTTAAAAAACAAACACACACACACACAGGTCAGTGGAGCACAACAGAGAGCCCAGAAGACCCACGCAGGTGCCATCCATTTAGCATGAAGGCTCCAGGGCCAGAGCGCAGAGGAGCCTCTTCAGTCAGGAGACGGGGGAAACGCAGGGGTCACGCTCAGGAATGAACCCGGACCCCTTTGTTCCTCCAAGCTCAATAAAGCCCAACAATAATCCCATTAAAGCCCCCCAATTACCCACACGCAGCCCTTCCAGCACTGGGCCCTCCGCGAGGCCCCCTCCGCAGTCAGCGCTCACAGGGAGATGTTCTCACCTTCCCTACCCCTTTACTCACCTCCTCTTCTCGCGACCCCAGAAGGTCCCCAGATCAAAGAGCAGATGAGTCCAGTTGAAACTGGGCTCCCAGCAGCACAAACTTCACTCTAAGTCTGAATGCGCGGGCCTGGAGAGCGGCGGCGGGCGGCGGCGGGCAGCGGCGGCAGCTGGGTGCGCATGCGCGGTGAAGGGGCGCTACAGGTGCTGCAGGCCGGGGAAGCTGGGAGGCCCGACACACCTGAAGGCCCTCCTGCTACAGGGTTAACGGTCAGGAAATTCAAACTGAAATGGAGGCAACTATCCCGTATCTTCTCCAAAAGTAGTGACGCGGAAAATTTCAGGAAGTCATTAAAATGGCAAAATGTGTCTATTTGGAGTTGAAAACTTGCTCAGGATTATTTAGCAGTGGCCACAGATGACTCAACAAACCAGGCTCTTAGGCTGGGATAAAGCTCTTAGGCTGGGTGTGTGGATTGGCTCCTCCCTCTGCTCTTCGCAGCTGCCCCAGGCCCTTACCCCCTTCCACTGTCCTCATTCTCTACTGTGCCCGCATTACCCGTCATCGCCACCAGGCGGCGCACCCTGGCAATTCTCTGCGCTTTGGCCCTGGGGGCCCTTTCCGTTCCTCTGCCCTTTATTTAAAATGGACCCTCTAATTGCTATGTCTCATTTATGTATATGCTGTAATTTATTTAACCATTCCCTGCGGTTTTCATTTAAATTTTTCCAAATTATTTGTTACTATAAAGAAAATGCTATTGAACATTTTTACACATAAAGATTTTACCTGTATTTCAAAGCATTTCCTTAGATCATTCCCCCCAAATAGAATGACTGCATCAAACAGTACAAATACTCCAAATTCACAGTTCACTGCAGAAGAATGGTACAAATTTCTTTTATTTTATTTATTTATTTTTAAGATTTATTTTTTATTTATACACACAAGCTGGGGTACAGGCCAGAGGCGTGGGGTGGCGAGAGGGTTCACCAGAGACAGAGTGGGGAGCAGAACAGGCAGATCAGAAATACACTGCTGAGGGGAGCAGCGGGCAAGGCAGGAGAGGTCTGCCGCGCCATGTGGGATTCTCCCCGGCCGGGCGTCGAACTCGCGTCACCACTGCCGACACCACTGGTGACTCGCGTCACCACTGCGTCTCCACAGCGCAGCGCTTAACCGCTGTGCCACCAGGGAGGCCCACAAATTTCTTTTCTCAGGAATGAGTGAGAGTACATATTTCACCTCACCTTTGCCAACATTTCACTCTATCTTTCAAGGGTTTGGATGCAAACAGTGCACTAGAACATTAAAAAGCTTTATTATGTGTAAGGAATATTAAACTACTTTAGACCCTCAAAAATAAGCAGCATTAGCCCAGTAGAAGTAACAAATGATAATAATTAAAACACCCCTGAATAGTATAAGGTAAAAATAGGAGAGTAAAAGAATAAAACTGGAACAGGATGATCAGATGCTCTCTAAACACACCTTTTCTGATCACACGATGTGATCTCCATGGCAGCTGGTGCCTGATGGGGTTCTCGTACCTGAACGGGGACACTCCTAGGAATATACCCAAAGGACACAAAAACATTAATCCAAGGGGTCATGTGCACACCTATGTTCATTGCAGCACTATTTACAGTAGCTAAAGCATAGAAACAACCCAAATGCCCAAAAATTGATGACTGGATCAAGAAGATGTGGTACATGTATACAATGGAGTACTATTCAGCAATCAAAAGTGATTAACGCAATTCAAAGTCGATTTTGCGAGAAATCGCGAGACTGGGAGCAGTTCAGATTCAGGTCTATTAAGAAATTGCCTGAGGGGACCCTAGTTAGGTCCTGCCAGCCTGGGCAAACACAGCGGGTGCTCGGATAGAATGGGGTCTAAGGGGACAGAGTCCCTTGCAGGGAACTTACAAACCTGGTCTTTTACTAGCGCCCAGAAAGGCAAATTGGAAACAGGGGAAATGCCTTTGCAAAGAGTTTATTAAAGATGCTAGGTCAGGGAGTCTGACCTTAACAAGCTACTCGGGATGCAGCTCCCCTAATCACAGGGGGAGAGAGTAAGAGGAACCCACTTCTCTCAGAGGACCGATAAAAAGACCCCCTCCTTTTCCTCGCCTACGTGACCCCAGTTTCCGCGCACAGATCAGTCCCAGGGGCTTCCACCACCTGTCCCCCTCAATCATCAACTTGAGCTCAACCCCCAAAGAACCACCACTAGAGGGCACTTGCTGGACAGCGCAGGGGATTGTGGGAAATGTAGTCTTCCCAGGCCGCGCAGTTCCCGCCTTGGTTCTGGGAGGGGGCGCGCATGTGCGGCCCCGCCTCCTCGCCCTCTTCCCTGGAGGTGCGTGTGTCCCGGCCTTTGGTCCTAGCTGATGCGGGGCAACAGTTAGTTGTGAGTGGGCCTTGTCTCTAAAGATTGAGGTTGGGGTGAAGCTGAGGAGCTCGGTGCGGGTGTGCGGAGAAGGGGTTCCCGGGGGCTGCGGACACGGTAGAGAGAGGAGCGTCCGGTGAGGCCCTGAGGGCAGGTATGGCGGGAGGGACGCACGTGGCCCTTGAACTGGCGCACGGGACAGGGGCGGACTCGGGAGTGCGGGTTGGGTGTTGCTGGGACCCTGCTCAGAACGCGGTCTGTTGCGGGTGGTGACGCGGGGAGACCAAGCAGCGCTGAGGAGCAGTGTGAGCACAGGAGGGTTATTCACGGGTGGGAGTCACCTGGAAACCTGGGCCTGAGGAAAGGGGGCAGGGAGTTTTTATACTAAGTAGCTTCCGCATAACTTTTAGTGGGTTAAGAGGAGGGTAACTTTAAGGGGGGAGGCCTGCTCACAGGCGGGGGTCTTGTCAGGAATTTCCGGGCAGGGGTAATTTACAGGCGGGGGTCTTATCACTCTTGTCCTTGGTATACGGAGCCAGGTGTAGCGGAGGCGTTCCGTTTGTGAAACTTCTGGTTCAGACTGATCCCCCCGGTTGACATCCCTTAATATTCTCAAGAGTTCTGAGTGTGATTGTGAAGTTCTGTTGATTGTTTCTGTCATGGAATTCAGAAATTTCTTGTCCACCTGATTTGTTAGAAACACGGAGTGTGGGTATTTAGATGGGTCACTGAGCGTTTTCTGTGTATGATCCAACCACATTTTCTACCTTTGAAAAAACACTGGGACCTTTTTATCACTGGAAGTTGGGTGGTTCTGCATTTTGCGCTTTCATCCTCCATTTGTGTCGCTGTTTAGTGGATGTCAGAGGAGGCTGTGGTTATCTTGGTGCCGTGACTGAGGTTGGTGGGGTAAGAATTTCACGGGTATATCGTGGCTCTTGGTCAGCCATGTGCCCCTGACAGGCTAACCCGGGGTTGTTTCTGAATGTCACAGTGTCCCCGAAGGCAAGACCCCTGGAAAGATGTGTTTTATCCTTTGCACATAAACCGACTGATTCCCTTTGGGCAAATATCCAAGGGCAAGTCCAAGTCATTGTTAAAGGGGGGTGTGCAAGGAAATGAAAGGTGGGAAGCAGGGCTCTTGGAACCTTTTTTGGGAGTGTCCTAGCAAAAAAGTACATTAAGTGCATCATTTCCTTTGAAATTGTGTCCCAAATTTTTAAATTGATTAATCATCTTTGAAACTTTTGTTCTTAGCATGACCTATTAGTCAATCAATAGCAAGTATCAGTTTTCATCAAGTTATGGTAAATTGTAAACCTAAATTCTACCAGCAATGGACTTGTGGGTCCTTTCCTGCCCCTTCTCAAGTGTGAAGCACAGATGTCACACGAAGTGACTCTCTGGTCTTTCCCAGGCAGTATATAGAGCGCTCTGGACAGGACACCCTGGGCCCAAGGCACGAGCTACATCAGTCCTCTCTTGCTGGACTCCATTCGCCTCTCCTAGTGCCACCTCCAGAGTCCCTACGCATTTGTGAGCGCAGCAGACGATGAAGAAATCTCTGGTGAGTGATTCATCTCTCTTTAATTGGTGATACCTGACTTTCTGCACTTTAGGGGAGGGTTCATGAACTGAAATACAAAAGTAGAAATGTATGAAGTTTTCTTCAAGGAAACATACATCAACAAGACAAAGGTGTCGTGCAAATACATGCAAATCACATGTCCAACCTGAGTGGAAAGTGGGCTCTGCCATGATGCCATGTCAGAAAGTCAAGTACATGGTCCCTGAGAAGGGACCCCTGGGGCGCAGCTTGCTGCATCCGGTGAGGCCTGAGCACTTGTAGAGCAGGGTCTGAACCTGGGTCTCCATTGCTGTAGATGATAGTGTGGCCGGTGGTTCCTCACCCCTCTAGAAATAAACACTTCCCCAGTTCTGCTCTGGACATGGTTACCTGTCAGGTGTGGGGTGAAGGGGGAGGGAGAGGAATGATGTGTGAGGACCAGAGTGCAGAGTGGGGGCTAAGGCAGCCACATGTCATTTGTAAAGGAGAACTTAAGTTTTAAGGCTTCTGTGCAGTTGCTAAAAAATAGTGTGTCCCAGACATCTATTGGAGGTTCGTTCATACAGGGATCAATCTTGGAATGTGGGACATTGAGTCCCCTGAGGGGCCTTAAACACCTCCCCAGGCATTTCTCTCAGGTGGCCTGTATGCCCAAGTTGCCAGCAGACTGTTCAAGGTCATGTTTTCTTGCAGTTGTCTCCTCTGCTTCTTGGCATTTCAACTTGGTGTGGTCTGAAGACATGTCTAGTGAGGCTCAGCAGTGACCTAAGTTGTTTTCAAGTCCAGTTACAGCTCTCTGGCCTTGGCCTTAAGCAGATTTCTTGCCATATTTAACAATACTGTCTATGACTTTGGGGAAATTTTGTTTTTGTTTTTTAATTGTTTAAAACCTTCCTATACATTTTCTTGTTTACTTCTTTCACTTATTTTTGGGTTCCTCAATTGGTCCTGAAATTTGTAGCACTAAAGCCTTCTACTGAGGTAGTTGTCAGTTTTCTCCTAGATTCCTAATGGGTTGTGCCCTACCCATTTTTCCCTCTCTACCAACCCCCCCTGGCCCATCCCCATCTGCCTTCCTCCCCATCTTCTCCACCTTTCTCTCTGGTAACGTTTGTCTTTTTGCCTTGTTCAAGTTTTATTCCTACTGCTTTTTGCTGTAAATGCTTTTTGGGACTTATATTCCACAGATGAGTGAGGCCATCTGATACCTGTCTTTACTCTTTGTCTTATTTCCCTCAAGATAACCCCCTCCCGGCCCACCCATGGTGTCCTTAGGGCCACCCTGTCTCTCCTGACCACTTCTAGTGAGTGCCCCACTGTGTGGGCTCCGCCCTCCTGTCCCTGCACCTGTTGAAGGGACGCAGGTTGTGCCACACTCAGCAGTTGGGAACATGCAGCTCTGCTCGTGGGTGTGGATAAATCTTTTCTTTTTTTTTTTTATTTTTTATTTTACATACAAGCTGGGGTACAGGCCAGAGGCATGGGGCGGCGAGAGGCTTCACCAGAGACAGAGCAGGCAGCAGAACAGGCAGATCAGAAATACACTGCTGAGGGGAGCAGCGGGCGAGGCAGGAGAGGTCTGCCGCGCCATGTGGGATTCTCCCTGGCCGGGCGTCGAACTCTCGTCGCCACTGCCGACAGCTCCACAGCGCAGCGCTCAACCGCTGCGCCACCGGGGAGGCCTGGATAAATCTTTTCTTATTCAAGTGTTCATGTTTGGATAAATAACTCAGAAGTGTTGCTGTCATCTGGGATTTCCATTTTTATTTCCTTAAAATATGTCTATACCATTTTCCACAGGGACTGTGCCAACTGTCGTGGCCGCCGGCCGTGAGTGAGAGCTCCTGTGTCACTGCTACCCTTCAGTGTCGTTAATTCCACTCTTTTTTTTTGGGGGGGGGCCATTCTCACAGGGGTGAGGTGGCATCTCAGTGTGGGTTTAGTTTACATCTCTCTCACAGTGAGGGAAGGTGAGCATCCCGGTGTCCGTGGGGCATCAGAATGTCCTCTGAGGGAAATGTCTATTCGGTTCCTTCGCCCATATTTTAATTGTGTCATTGTTTGGTTGCTTGGATTGTGTGAGAATGTTGTAGGCTTTGGAATTAACCCCTTGTCAGCTGTGTGGCTGCTCATATTTTATTTACTCTGTAGGATCCTTTCTGTTCTTGTGCTGGTTTCTTTTGAGGTATAAAAGCTCTTAAGTTTGGTGTTGTCTCACTTGTTGATTTTTACTTTTGTTTCCCTTGTTGTTGGGGTTGTGCTCCCTAAAATATTTTGTGGCAGCTGTCCTGTAGTGTGCCCCTATATTTTCTCTCAAGAACTTCTGGTTTGGGTTCTTCTGTCCAAAACTTTACTCCGTATGGAACTAATTTTGTGTATGGAGTTTTGTGTGGGATTGCTTCTTATTTTTGTAAGTGGCTCTCCGTGTTTCCCAGCACCATTGAATTTATTAAAGATTTACTTATTTCTTTTTTTTTTTTTTTTTTTTTTAAAGATTTATTTTTTATTTATACATACAAGCTGGGGTACAGGCCAGAGGCGTGGGGCGGCGAGAGGGTTCACCAGAGCCAGAGCGGGGAGCAGAACAGGCAGATCAGAAGTACACTGCTGAGGGGAGCAGCGTTCTAGGCAGGAGAGGTCTGCCGCACCATGTGGGATTCTCCCCAGCCGGGCGTCGAACTCGCGTTGCCGCTGCCGACAGCTCCACAGCGCAGCGCTTAACCGCTGCGCCACCGGGGAGGCCCAAGATTTACTTATTTCTTTCTGCAGAGAAGAACTGGAGCATAGACCAGACATGCAGGGGGTGAGAGGGTTCACCAGAGACAGAGCAGGAGCAGCACAGGCAGAGCGACTGAAGTACACTGCCGAGGGGAGCAGCGGGCGAGACAGAAGTCTGCTGGACCACATGTGTGTCGGCTCCCCGGCCAGGGGTGGGGTGGCCGTGATAGCTCTGACTCTTAATGCCTAGACCACCAGGGAGACCACCAGGGAGGCGCCACCACAGCCCCCATTGTATGACTTTAGCTCCTTTGTCAAAGATGAACTCTTCGTATGTATGACTTGTACTCTGGGTTTTCAGTTTTCTTCTATTTGTCTGAGTTTCTGGTTTTGTTCCAGTGCAAAATCCAGTGTTTTGATTACTATTGGTGTTTATCATTCTTCAAGTCAGGAAGTGTGATACTTACGTTTTATTCTTTCCTCTCAAGATTTAGCTATTTGGGACCTTCTGTGGGTTCATGTAAGTTTGGTAATTTCTCTATTTCCGTCCCCACAAAAGTCCTTGGTATTTGTTTAGGTGTTGCATGAATTTGTAAATTGCTCTGGGCAGTCAGGCCATTTATGATGTTCATTCTTCAACTTTTCCTTTAACAGAGTTTTATAATTTTTAATGTTCAGGTCCTTTATCGTCTTCTTTAACTTTAATCACAGCTATTTTATTCCTTTTGACGTGATTGCCCATGGAACTGTACTCCTCACTTCCCTTACCTTGATACATTGTTTGGGCATAGAAATGACCCTTAATTTTGTGTATTGATTTTTGTATCTTGCACTTTACTGTATTCGTTTATTATTTCTGGAAGTATTTTAGAGTCTTTTGTTTTCTCTAAGGGTTATTAGCACATGATCTGTGAATAATGACAGTTATACATTTTCTTTTCCTATTTGGATTCCTTTTGTGTGTTTTCCTTATCTAATTGCTTCACCAAGGATTTCCAAACCGTGTTGAATAAAGCCAGCAGTAGTGGATGTTCTGATCTTGCTTCTGGCATTAGTGGGAATGTTCTCAGCTTTTCACCATTGAGTGTGATGTTGGGTGAGGCATTGTTATACAGCTTTTATAGGATTTATATAGGTTCTGTTTATTCTTTTTTTCTGAGAGTTTTTTTTTTTTTTAAGATTCATTTATTTAGGCATACAAGCAGGGGTACAGGCCAGAGGTGTGGGGCGGTGAGAGGGTTCACCAGATACAGAGTGGGGAGCAGAACAGGCAGATGGACTGAAATACACTGCTGAGGGGAGCAGCGGGTGAGGCAGGAGAGGTCTGTTGTGCCATGTGGGAATCTGCCCGGCTGGGCATTGAACTCACCCCACAGCCCACTGGCTGCACGTAACCGGTTGCACCACCTGGGAAGCCCCCTTTTTTTTTTTTTTGAGAATTTTTATCATTAATGGCTGTTGGCTATTGCTGATTGCTCTTTCAACATCTGTTGAGAGATGATCGCGTGGTTTGTGTCTTCCTCTTTGTTTATCTAGTCGACATTAATTGACTTGGGTACACTGGTCCTGCTTTTCATCCCTAGCCGAGGCCTACTTGTCCATGGGGGATGATCTCATATATTGCTATATTTAGTCTTCTAGGATTTTGTTGAGGATTTTGGCTTTTGTGTTCATTGGTGATGTTGGTCTATTTTTCCCTTTTGTGCTCTCTCTGTTTTGGGGATCAGGGTACTGTTGATCTCATAGAATGTGTTAGGGAACTTACCTCTAGTGTCAGTTTTTTGGAAGATGTAAATTTTTTGTTTTAGCTTCTGTCATGGTCTCTGATGTTTCTTTTCTGTTTCCCTGAGTGCTTGTGTTTCTTCTGCTCTGAAATGTAGCTAATCCATGTGTTCACTTCTAGTCTCCTCTCTTTAATCTGCCCTTCTCCTGACTCTGTCAAAACTGTGTTTTATCAGCTCTACCAATGACACTTGTTCTTGGACCTCCTGTTAGTCCTAGTACCACAGGCTCAGCTCCCACTTGAATGCAGCCTTGAAGATGTCCAGATGGTACCTGCAGCTCATGCAAAATGGAAACCTCATCCTGTGCTCTGCCCACACATATCAAACTAGATCCTTTTCAGCCTCTGACTCAAACCACCAGAATGGGATTTCTAGATTCCAGAGTTTAATCTCATCTAATGCATGTTATTCTTCAGTATTATCTAATATCTTCATGGATGCTAACAATGGCACCAACAAGTGTGTGTGTGTGTGTGTGTGTGTGTTTACGTACATACATCATTGTACATACATACAATCATCATTCTTGGCCAAACCTGGAGGATGTGTTTGCTCAGTGAGGAGGCTGCTCCCTCTTCGGCATCCTGCTGACCAGTGTGTGGGGACAGCCTCAGAGTCCAGTGGGAGAAAGTAACAAGGGGTCAGTGGGACACGTTTGAACAAGGCTTGTGACAGACACTCAGTGAAACCAGGTAGCGCGGATTTTCATCATTTGAACGTTGATTGTTGTAAGTTTATGCCAGTGATTCTAAATGTGATTTTTAATGAAAGAGCTTTATAGTTCTGTCATCAAGTCTAGAGTACAGTGGATGTGTGCATTAGTCATAACTATGACTCTTCTTAATTGTCTTCCCCACTGGCTGCATCATTTATGTTTGCCCCGACAGTATACAGGGGTTCCAATTCTCAGTGTTTGCCAGTGCTTATTCTGTTCCTTCTTTCTTTTTCTTAATACTTTTCCATCTGAGTGGATATAAAACCCCATCTCTTGTCCTTTTGATTTGTTTTCCCTTCGTGGCCGGTGGTATTGAGCATCTTCATGTCTTATGACCCGCTTGTACATCTGGTTTGCAGAAATGTGTATTCCAGTCCTTTGCTCATTTCTGATGACTATTTTATGTACCAGTTTTAGATTCATAGCACACCTGTGAGAATGTACATCAGTTTACACTATACCTCTTCACCCCCCCATACACACACTCCTTCCCCCATCATTGAAATAGCTCGATCAGAGCACATTTGCTACAATTTATGACTATATTGAGACATCATTATCACTCATGCCTTCAGTTACTATTGAGTTTGTTACAGGACAGTAGACGGGCACCCCAGAACCCCCAAACCTGTCTACTAATAATAGGTTCTGCCATCTGCCACATCAAGCCAAAACATACAGATCTTTAATGGAAAAGAACCTTAATACAATGAGTGTGCAAGACAGAAAAGACAAAGAATACAGTTTCCAAATAAAGCACCCAAAGTTCCCCATCCCCTTGTGGTAAAAGTCCACCCAATGGGCACTGGCACAAAACAAGGCCAGAAAGTCTGCCACAAGTCTAAAACCCTTTCTGGCGGAAACCCATAGAAAAGGTTCAGAAATAGACAAGTCTGGAAGGAAAACAGCAAAATGGAAATCAAGCTCAAAGTTGCTATTGTTAACTTCCCCACGGGTCTCTCACCCACATCTGTTTCAACCTGTCCAGAAAAGAAGCAAGCCCAGCTTCTTCACATGTCTCTTCTCCATGAGTCTCCTCCAGGCCTCCTTCTGGCTCTCCATCCTGCTCCCTCCCTCCCTAGTCTCCTGTCCAGCTTCTCCTCTCTGGTCAGCTCCATCCTCCCTGAGTGGATCAGGGAAACTGGAACATCCCCTGCTCCTGGGTACCACCCTGTTTCAGATTCCGACTTGGTGTTGTGCTTTTATAGATACAGGGGAGTAGTGATATGTATCTTCTCTTGTAGCTATACTAATAGCTTCACTGCCCTAGAAATCCTGTGCTGCTTCTAGTCCTCCGTCTGTCCTTCTGCCAGTGGTATTTTTACTGTCTTCATAGTGTCCTGTAATAAGAGTGTCATACAATATAGTCATGCGTTAGGAAGCATTTTCAAATGAATTCATGGAAAATCCCATTGTTACCATGCCTTGAAAGCTCATTTCTTTGAGCCCTGAATGATGATTCCATTTTCTGGGTGAAGCACAATTTGTCCATTTATCCACGGAAGGCATTTTGGTTATTTCCTGGTGTGGGCAGTGGTGATGAAGCTGCCGTGTGCATCTATGTGCTGGTTCTCAGATGGACGTGAGTTTTCCCATCTTTGGGGTAAATATAAAAAGTGCAGGTACTAAATCAAATGTCATTAAATTTTTTTTATTTCTCATTTTAACAAGACAGGATCATTAGGGAAAGAGAAAATAGAGGCCCTTGCCTAGTCACAGCAGGCAGGAGAGCTGCCAAAGTCTTGTCTCCTTTTCCAGACAGCACTGAGCTCTGTCCACAGGCGCCACCCTGGTGGTGGCCTGTTTGTCACCTGAGCAAGTCAGTGTCCTCGACTTCGTTGAGTTACTGTTTTACTGGTTCCTCGAACAGTCTGCAGCAGGAGCCTTTGTCCCCACGCTGGAGTTGGAACAATTAGGGGGAAAAAACGTTTATAGAGCCTTTTGTAAAATTACCCACATAGTTACCATTTCCAGGGAGCCTGACTCTTTTCCTTGGATTGATCCGAGTAGCAGTCTGGTGTCCTTTGCTTTCAGCCATGGACCATCTGCTACTACTGAAGTATCTTATCATTTTTCTGTCTGAATATCTTTACTTCTTCCTTTTCTGCTTGCCTAGGTTCACCAAATTTAACGTGGTGGGTTGAAGGATGTTTCAGCACTTTCAGGATATCTTCCCCTTCTGATGAGAAGTCGTCCATCTTTCACTTGTGGTTGTATCATCCGCTGCCTTCTCCCTGGCTGCTCTCAAGATCGTGTCTTATCTTTGGACAGTGGCTGTTTGTGAAGTGCCTGGACTAGTTTTCTTTGTTCTGACCTGATCCCATGTCATTAAGTTTATTAGATTGGTAAATTAAGTCTTATAAATGAGGGGAATTTTGAGCTATTGTGTCTGAAAATGCTTATTGTGTACCTCTTTCCTTTTCCTTCTGAAACTCCAGTTACAGGTTTGTGAACCTGTTCCCTTGAGTATTTCTGAGCATCTTTAGATTCTCCTTCATCTTTTTCTTGTTTGTAAAGAAGTTGTTTACCATCAGCTTCCTTTTGCTATATTAAATGTGATCTTTAGCCCACCAGTAAATTTTTTATTTTGATACTTTATAGTCTCCCCATTTTCATTTGGTTGTTTTTCTGGGTTCCTTTTCTCTCCTAGGAGTTTAATACATTGTTTATATCCCTTTGCAGACTTAATCGGATTTTGGATGGTTTAAATCTTGTCTGGTACCTGCAGGATCACAGGTCCCTTGGCTTTAGATGTTTGTGACTGTTGTTGTTGTTTATTGTTTGCTTTTTTCCTGGAGTATGAATAACATTTTCCTTTTTTTTAATATCGTGATTCTGATTACATCTTGGTTGGACATTGTAAATCACATCTCGTAGAGACTCTGTATCCTGTTGTATTTTTTTGAAGAGTGAATTTGATTAAAATCTATTGGGCCCCCACCCTGGTGCCACAGGGGTTAAAGTGTCAGCAGTATCAAGCTGTCGCCAGTCACTGAGTCATGAGTTTGATCCCCAACCAGGGAGCTGACCCACATATGGCCTAGCGGAGCTCTCCTGTGCAGTGACTCTCATTGCTCCCCTCAGCAGTGTTTTTCAGTCAGTCGTCCTGTTTGGCTCCCCATTCTTTCTCTGGTGAATCCTCTCACCCCTCACACTTCTGGCCTATACCCCAGTTCTTATACGCATAAATAAATAAAATAAATATTTTGAAAAAAATCCACTGGGGCAGGGTCCACTATTCAGCATGTACTTGTTTCCCTTCCTCTGCCAAGCGAGCTTGTGGACGGTGCTGTTACTCCAGAAACGAGGAATGATGCTAAGCGCAAAATAGCTCCAGCCGACTGGAGCCCTAATATGCAGCTTGATTGGGGATCCAGCCTATGGATGTGGTCGCCTCCTATCTCCTGACCTTCATGTGCAGCCTCTTATTAATTGAGTTGACTACTTTTGCTGATAACCAATCCTGCCACCATAAATACATGTGACACTGGGACAGCTGTGTGACCCAAAATGTTCAGGTGAACCAAGACCATCAACATCACTCAGGATACATCCAGGACTGAGCGTTCCCTACGTACACCCTCCAGGAGCCGGGGTCAATGTGGATTAATGTATTAACAAATTAGGAAAATGTTTGTGTGTTTTCACATATCTGTTGTATCCACATGATATACCCAACCCCAGTTATATGTATGTTATATCACCTGACCCTGTCCCACACATCACTGCCACTCCAAGACTGTGTCTCGATCTTGTTTTCATGGAGCGTCTTCCCCTGTAGGATCTTTGTCTACTCTGCTTGAAGATTCTAAAATAAATGGCACTTTGTTTTGAGAGTTTTTTGTAATTGGACTTTAGCTCCGCTCCTCTATAGATTGCATAATTCCTCAAGTGTCATGAAGGGAAAAGTTACTGTTTACCAAGAGCCCTCAGGTCGTTAATGTTGTCACTCATGGTCAGTGTGGCCACCCAAGGTTCTTCTGGTTTGTTGGTTGCCAGATCTTTTTCCCAGGAACTTTTCCAACCAGGAACTCTCTGGAAGAAATGTTGCGGGAAGGTGGATGGCAGTTTATTATTGACTATAAATGTGTAGGAGAAGTGGAAATGGAAAGAACTGATCTAACATAGGAACTATATTGAGCCAGTAGCACAGCAGTCTTTGGCCAGTGTGTCCCCAAAAGAAGTCTTTTACATCTTTACACTTTTTGAAATCTGTTAGTTGAAAACACTATAGTAGTAAAATTTTATTTGAAGTTTTCATTTGATAAAATTTAAAAGTATTTTCATAATTTAAAAGACCGAGAAAACTGGAATTTTACAAGACTGCTGGTGATCCTCATTCTTAACTCACTTTTCCAAGGTTGTTGTTTGTTCTTCATTTCTTATGCCCAGTGCCCTGTTGGATCAGGCAAACACCACATTGTCAAACGGGAGTTGGTAGCAATCTGTTATGGCAGGATGCGCCTGAGAAAGCAAACCTGGCCCTTTTATTGATTGGATGATTTTACAGAGGTAATTACTCGGGGCAGGAGAACAAAGAGAAAAAAGTTAGAAGGAAGTGAATGTCTGCTTAGATTGTCTAGGTTTTTTGGAGCCATGAGTCCTCTGATCATTATTACTTTTATGGCCCTGTATTTGTAGATGGGTCTTTTAGGAGATAGTCAAGGTTCATTAAGGTTGGGGTCCTTCCTCCAACAGTTCTTGTGACCCTATAACGAGAGGAGGGCTGTCTTACTGCCCCCACGCATGCCCTGAGCTGGAGCTGCCGTGTGCAGGCTGACACGGGGCCTGTCGTAACAGCCTCTGAACTGACGGCACCGTGGGCTTCCCAGTCTCCCTCATGGGGGCCAAAGGGTTTTATTTCGTCATACGGTCTACTTATGGCATCCGGATGCTGGGAGGTACAGTGAATATTTGTGCACAGATAGGAGCCAGCCACCTTCTCTCTATTCTTAATTGTTTTATTTCTCGTGTTAACATTTCAATTAGCCTATAGATAAGAATGCATTTTTATTTTCAGAGTGTTGTGTTGTTAGCCTGATTACCTTGAGAGAATCGCTGTCAGTGCAGTGCAGACTCATCTTACCCATGATGCTGTTGTGTCTTTGCATTTGTTTAGTTCCTTTTTTGCCCTCCAGTTGGTTTTCTATTTCCTGCTCATTCTCTTTTCTTGGTTCTGTTAAATGCATTGCTTGTTGTTTTGTCCTTTCATTGATAATGTTGATAATGTACAGGAGTTCTGTGTATTTGAAGTCTTGGGTATCTTATTTTTATTGTTTGCTCATTGAATTTTTCTTTTTAGAGTAACTTTGATGTGATTTTCATTTGTTTTCCCAGCATGAATTATAGAGAGTTAATACTGTTTTTACTTATGTTTTCATTTTCTGTTGTGTAGTGTTATCCTGACCCCTTGTGAATGAGGGGTTAACTGAGCATCTTTGTTATTCCTTGTCTCACTGTGAATGTTGATTTCACCTGTGACTATGGCAAGGCTATCGAATTGTGTTAAGGAAAAATCCTTGGAGTCCTTTATAGTTATTACAAATGGGATGGGTCCTACTCGATATGTATGTGGATATTCATAGGATTTTCTACACAGGAATTTGAGATGATGGAAACATTGACAGATTTCTTAAGATTGAGGTTTCCTTATGCCTAGGATCATCTTTTCCAAAAGTCTTTCATTGCTATTACCTGTTTTTTCTTTCTCCAATAGAAATATTAGTCTCTTCCTGTTGTTTGTCCTCTTCTTTCAATACCTATTGTTCCGGTCAATCTTGTTATTCCCTATGATGATGAAAAGTGACAGTAATAGTCTGGAGATCCCCAAATTTCGATCCTCCACTCAGAGTTCCTGATCTATAAGACACATGTCCAGTTGAGTGTGGAATACCAAATCTCCCAGCTGTTCATGCAGACGGAATATTAGAAAAACATTCCTTTGACCTCCAGCCAGCAAGTAGTTTCCAAGTTCTTCTACCCTTTCTCCCTCCATTTCAGAAGTGATGACCTGTTCTGTATTCTTATGATGCTATCAAGTGAGCATCTCTTACCTCTGTTTATTTCCCCCTCATTGTTTGAACATTCTGGTTTAGGGTCTAGGTTTTGTTTACTCTTAGTTGAAGATGCAGGGATAAATTCTTTGAATTCACAGGGATAAAATGTCGGTACAAATGTGTACATACTTTTCATTTGTTTTGAAGTGTGTGATCACATAACATTCTGTACTGTTGAATTCATCTCATATATCTCACAGTTCATGAAAGCTGACTGACTTAAGTTCCAGAATACTTTTTCTTTCTATCTAACATCACTGCCCAGGATACTGCCTGGCTGTGTGCTCCCTGCCTTTCAGTTAACGTGGTGAGTTCTTTTTTTTCCTCACATGACAACATCTGCTGTTGTCTCATACTGATGACAGTGTTTTTTACAAGGAAGAACTAAGTGTTTAGATCTTCAGTGAAGTGTAACCTGATAGTACAGACTTGGTTTTTCTTCTCTTGTACCAGTGTCTGCACTCAGCATGCTTTTGACATAGCTCCTTTAGCACATTATTCCAGGTATGTGTTTATTATGCCAGCTAACCAGATTTTAAGCTCTTCAGGGAGCAAATTTATTTCATCCTTTTGCTCTTAGAATCAAAGTCACTTCCATATTCCTAAGGTAAGTTATGAAAGTGCTTTTAGGAGCAAATGGGTTAATCTAGAGGTTAGGCTATTGCTACTGAGAATTCTGTTCCTATCACAATGTAGAGTAAAAAGATGGTGCATCCTGTACAAGGCAAAAATACCACAAAAGAAGGTGCGTTTGCACTTGCTGCTGTCTGCCCAGGCTGATGGCCCAGAAATGAGGAGAAATGTTCCTTCACAGGGGATGGTGTCATTTGAGGACGTGGCTGTGAACTTCACCCGGGTGGAGTGGCGGCTCCTGAATGATGCTCAGAGAACCCTGTTCCGGGATGTGATGCTGGAGACCTACAGTAACCTGCTGTCACTAGGTGAGGAAAGTCCACTGTAACACTCGCGTGCGAGCTCTGTTTTCTACACTGATAAGTGAGCACTTGCTCATGAAAAGTGCTGGTTAGGGTGAATGTTGCAGGCAGAGTTGAGTGTGGGTGTTCACCCGTTTTATGAAAAGTTCAAATTGGCCTTTGTGTCACAGCTCTTAACACTGCTTTTGTTAGTTTTCAAAGGCTGAAGTGTAACTTGTTCAAAGACCAACCCTGTTTCTCATCACAGGCCATTGTGTTAACGATCCTGAGGTGAGGATCAGTTTGGAGGAGAGAGCACAGCCAGGGACTGTGGAAGAACCCCCAAACCAGAACCTCTCAGGTCAGTCTGCATGCCTAGGAGGGAGGCTGGGAGGAGGCTGGGAGTATGGCAGGCAGATATGGCTGCATTGAGCTACTTTTCCAGTGTCCAAACCAGTGGAACAGTTTGTCTGCATATAACATACTAATTCATTATTCACTTCCCAAATACTGTTCTCTCGTAGACTTCCTCCTACTCTTTTAATGGTTGTCAGTCTTCTTAGACTTAACCAATTTACAATTCTTGTACAGCAGGAAATAATTCCTCAGTAGTCCTATTTTCTCTATTCTCTCTATTAACCCTTTGCACTCGAGCAGTGCCGCTACGGCACCCGGACGGTTTAATGCATTCACTGGAGCAACACCACTACAGTGCCCGAGCAGTTTGGAACCGATATGTTTATTTCCGATGTGTGACAAGATATTCTTATCGCAATTACTTTCATGGACAGGTTCGGCCTGCGTCCTTAGCCAATTCTTAGCTTAGCTTAGTTAGTCTCAGCTTAGCATTCACCTAAAGCAGTCTTGACAGTGAGAATAGCAGTTTAAAAGTTTTTGAGTCGTATAAAAAATGGATGAAGATCAAATCAGTTCAAGTTGAGACGAATTCGATTTTTCGACTTTGAACGAGCCAGTTACATTGATCCACGATGCAGTGCACTATGAAACGAAAGAATCCCGTGGGGAAGATAGTGATGAAATAAGAGGTGTGAGGCTACGAAAAATTAGAATCATCGATAGCGAAAGTGAAGCCAAAAGTGAAACTGCAGAAGAAACAAGCAGTTCAGAATGGGTACTTTGCAGAGAATATGAAGAAGTGCCGGCAAGTGCACAATTCAAATCTGGCGAACACCCCACAGGACCATGCATAACTCGAGATATAATAGAACCAGTCGATTTTTTTAAACTGTTTTTCACTGATGAACTCATTCAAAAAATAGTGTGTGAAACGAATAGCTATGCGAAAAAAAAAATTGGAAGGGAAAACGTTATCTGCAAATTCAATATGGCGAAATTGGCGTGATGTGAAGAACACAGAATTCTGGGCGTTCATTGCTGTTGGCCAATTTGCAAGAATATTGGTCGAGGAACAATGTCAGTTATATTCCAATCTATCCAGAAACATTTACCAGAGATAGGTTCAGTCAAATATTCTGGATGCTTCATTGGCAACCATTTCAAGATGCAATACGAATCCGAGCACATGCCTGCAACGGGTAAGTTGCTTTTTAGACTACATCAATTCAAAATTCTTGGATTATTTTGTACCGGGCAAACAATTATGTGTGGACGAGTCGACCATGAAATTCAAGGCCGAATTTCATTCATTACTTATAATCCAAAAAAAAACCCAAAAATGGCCTATCAGGGTTTATACTCTAGCCGACTCAAATACTGGGTATGTTTGTTGCATTTTACCATATTATGGATCATTCACAACCGACCTGTTGGTCAGATCTGATTTACCTATTTCCTCAAGAATTCCTATACACCTATTTAAAATGTTGTTGGAGAAAATTCCTAGTGCTCAGGGCCACCACATATACACAGACTGCTATTACACTAGTTACGTCTTGGCTCAAAACCTAGCCAAATTGAAATGTCGTATTACCGGAATGATCCTAAGGAACCGGAAAGAATTGCCCACTGAAATAAAAAAGCCAAAAATTTTTTTAAAATCCTCGGTAGCTTACCGACAAGAAAACACTTTACTGGGGCCTCCCTGGTGGCTCAGCGGTTAAGCGCTGCACTATGGAGCTGTCGGCAGCGGCGACGCGAGTTCGACGCCCAGCCGGGGAGATTCCCACATGGTGTGGCAGACCTCTCCTGCCTCGCCCGCTGCTCCCCTCAGCAGTGTATTTCTGATCTGCCTGTTCTGCTCCCCGCTCTGTCTCTGGTGAACCCTCTCGCTGCCCCACTCCTCTGGCCTATACCCCAGCTTGTATGTATAAATAAAAAATAAATCTTTAAAAAAAAAAAAAAAAGAAAACACTTTACTTTTAGTGTGGAAGGAAAAAGGACTGTCACTTGTTTGACTACTAAGGATGATACAGGAATGAGGACTGTCAAAAGAATTGTACGAGGTGGTGTGGAAATGATGATCGCAAAATCAAACATTATATTGAATTATATAAAATATATGCGTGGTGTCGATCAGGCAGACCAATATGCATTGACATATTGTTTTCTGCGAAAATCACTAAAATGGTGGCATAAGCTTTTTTGGGGGGCATGGAAATTTGCCTGATCATTGCCTACATACTGTATAAACTAGGAAAAAAAAGAGGGGAAAGGCCACACAATCATTTGTGCTTTCAAAAAGCTCTTGTGGATCAATTGAGAGGACCCTATCGCCAGCATTGTGAGCAAATGTCGATGATGCCCACCGATGTACCCCGACTAAATGGAAAGCTCCATATTGTGGTAAAAGGGGCGAAAAGGGACTGCAAGGTTTGCTCTGACCGTAACAAGCCTGGTGGTAGACGAGAAATCTCCTATTAGTGTGATACGTGTCCTGACAAACCGAGGCTGCATCTTGGGGATTGTTTTACTAAATATCACACAAAAACTAATTACAGAGTGTAATATTTAACAGATTTTGTTGTATTCAATGTAAAAATAAATAAATTGGTGAAATTTTGTTATTTGTATACATTTGTTTGAGTATAAAATGATTTCAAAGTACCTGTAAAACGCTTCCCTAATGTAGCTGAAATCGTCTCGAGTTGCTGGTTTGCCCCAGCTCTTCTACACCAAAATAAAAAGAACTAAAAAGAAAATCTGTTTATTTTTTTCCAGAATTTATTAGGGGTAAAAAGCACAAAACAAAATCAATACTTGTTAAATTGTGTTGTAGTACAGAAATTTTTGTTTCTTTTTGTAGCATTGACTCAAAATGGTTATGGTTATTTAGAAATGGTCATTTATATCTGTTTTTAGATGTTCATACTGAGGATTACCTGATTAAGGCCAACCCTACAAATGAAGGCAGACATCTGTGGCAAATTCTTATTGCCAACAGCAAAATATCAACCAACAAAAGAAATGACTTAGGAAAAAAACTTAATTTGGACTCAATTGATCATTTGACCTGGAGTATCAAAAATGGAAACATTTCATCAGTGATGCATGAGAACTTTATTATGTATAGGAATATGTTTTCCCCTGGTGAGCCTTATGAAGAGCATGGCGGAAAGAAAGAGGGGTTCTTTCATAGAGTTAGGGAATCCATCAGGTATCCTGAGCACCTTAGTCATCAGGTGATTCAGAATGTTCAACAGCCTTTTGAATTTTGTGAACAAGAGAAAGCCTTGAGTGAAGAAACAATATTCTTCGCACGTAGAGGAGCGCTTACCAGCGGGGCTGCCTATAAGTACAGTGAGTGTAGGGACACCTGTGATAAGCCCCCTTTCATTGTCCAAGAGTTAAACCGAGTAGGACGGAATCCTTATATGTTTAATGAAAGGGGAGATCCTGCTGATATGAAACGAGTACCTTTGAATCTTCATAGATATGTTGAAGATGAACAGCAGAAATGTTATGAAAGTGGTGCCACCCTCAGCCACAATTTTCAGATCCATCAGCATGAGAGTTCTCAATTAGCACAGAATACTTTTGAAGATAAAACATTCTGTGAATTCTCTGTTCTTACTGAACAGCAGAAATTACAAGCAGAGCAACCTTATGAATGTGGGGAAACATCTAATATTTCCTTACAGAGTAGATATCAGAGAACTCTCACTACAAAGAAATTGTTTGGTGATAAAGACTGTATGAAAACATTCTCGTGGAAAACGGCTCTCCCTTTACATCCACAATCTCAAACAGGAGTGAGGCATTATAAATGTAAAATATGTAAGAAAACTTTCTGGCAGAAATCAGCTTTTGGTGGACATCACAGAAGCCCTACAAGGGAGAAGCCCTATGAATGTCAAGAATGTAGGAAAACTTTGTCCTATAAAACAGCCCTCAATAAACATCAAAGTACTCACACAGGAGAGAAACCATATGAGTCTGGAGATTGTAAAAAGTCTTTCAACCACAATTCAAATCTCTGTACACATCAGAAGATTCACACAGGAAAGAAGACCTATGAATGTCCAAAGTGTAGAAGAATTTTCTCCAGAGAATCATCCCTCACTTACCATCACCGAATACACACTAGAGAGAGACCCTATGAATATCAAGAATGTATAAAAACATTTTCTTGGAAACCAGTCATCACTGTACATCAAAGAAATCACACTGGTAGGAAACCATACCAATGTCAAGAGTGCAGAAAAACTTTTTCCAGGAGGTCCACCCTCTTTGTACATCAAAGAAATCACACTGGAGAGAAACCCTATGAATGTCTAGAGTGTAGGAAAACTTTTTCCAGTAAGTCGTACCTCACTAGACATCAGAGAATTCACACTGGAGAGAAACCCTATGAATGTAAAGAGTGTAGGAAAGCCTTCTCCTGGAAGTCAAGTCTTGACGTACATCGGAGGACTCACACTGGAGAGAAACCATATGAATGTCAAGAGTGTGCGAAAGCTTTTTCCAGTAAGTACACCCTCACTAGACATCAGAGAAGTCACACTGGAGAGAAACCCTATGAATGTAAAATGTGTGGGAAAACTTTTTCCTGTACGTCCAGACTCATTGTACATCAGAGGAATCACACTGGAGAGAAACCCTATGAATGCCAAAAGTGTAAGAAAACTTTCTCCAGTAATTACTCCCTCATTGACCATCAGAAAATTCACACTGGGGAGAAACCCTATGAATGTCAAGAGTGTAGGAAAGTGTTCGCACATAGGTCAACCCTTAGAGTACATCAGAGAATCCACACTGGAGAGAAACCCTATGAATGCCAGAAGTGTAAGAAAACTTTCTCCAGTAAATTCTACCTCATTAACCATCAGAAAATTCACACTGGAGAGAAACCATATGAATGTCAGGAGTGTAGGAAAGCATTCGCCTACAAGTCAAGCCTCACTCAACATAAGAGAATGCATAGAGGAGAAAAACCCTATGAATGCCAAACATGTAAGAAAACTTTCTCCGCTAATTCCCACCTCATTTACCATCAGAGAATTCACACTGGAGAGAAACCGTATGAATGTCAAGAGTGTAGGAAAGCCTTCTCCCAGAGGTCAGGCCTCACTAAACATCAGAGAATCCACACTGGAGAGAAACCCTATGAATGTCAAGAGTGTAGGAAAGTGTTCGGTCACAGGTCAAGCCTCACTAAACATCAGAGAATTCATGAAGAGGAGAAACCCTATTAATGTCAAGAGTGTAGGAAGGATATCTACCACAAGTCAGGCCTCGGTGAACATCAAATTAGTCATACTCGAAAAAAAACGCTGTGAATGACAAGAGTGTAGGAAGGCATTTCACCACAGGTCAAGCCCCTATGATCATCAAATGACTCACAGAAGTGAAACCCTGTGAGTGTCAACAGTGTAGGAAAACTTTTTCCTGGAAATCAGCCCTTAAGAGACATCAGAGAATTCACACCTGAGAGAAGCCCTATAAATATTGAGTGTAGTAAAACATTTTCCTGAATATCAGGTCTCACTATACATAGAAAAGCCACAGAGAAACCCTTTATGAATGTCAGAAGTGTGGGAGGGGCCTCCCTAATGGTGCAACAGACTAAGTTGCAGCACTATGAAGCTATCCAGAGCTACCGTACCACGAGTTCAATACCCAGCCAGGGGGGCCTCCCTGGTGGCGCAGCGGTTGGGCGCTGCACTGTGGAGCCGTCGGCAGCGCATGATGTGAGTTTGATGCCCAGCCGGGGAGGATCCCATATGGTGCGGCAGACCTCTCCTGCCTCGCCCGCTGCTCCCCTCAGCAGTGTATTTCTGATCTGCCTGTTCTGCTTCCCGCTGTGTCTCTGGTGAAGCCTCTCGCTGCCCCACACCTCTGGCCTGTACCCCAGCTTGTATGTAAAAATAAATATATAAAAAAAATACCCAGCCAGGACCCTTCCCACATGGAACAGCAGACCTCTACCTCACCCGCTGCTCCCCTCCGCAGTGTATTTCAGTCAGTCTTCCTGTTTTGCTCCCCATTCTGTCTCTTGTGAATCCTCACACACATACCACCCCCCCACACCTCTGGCCTTCACCGCAGCTTGTATGCATAAATAAATCTTTTTTTTAAAAAAAAGAGTGGGAAACATTTTTCAAGTAAGCCTGGCCTCATTGTGTATCAGAGACATCACTGGAGAGAAAACATATGAATGCCAAAAGTGCTGGAAGGCTTTTCTCCTCAGGGCAGGCCTCTCTCAACATCACATCACTCACAAAGGAGTGAAGCCCTGTGAATATCAACAGTGTACGACAGCTTTCTGGAAATCATCTCTCAATAAACATCAGAGAAGTCACAGTAGGGAGATGCCCTGTGGTTGACAAGAGTGTGGGAAAACTTTTTTAAGTAAGTCAGACATCACTAAATATCAGGGAAGTCACACTGGAGAGAAACCATATGAATGTCAAGACTATTGGAAGAGGGCCTCCCTGGTGGTGCAAAGGGTTAAGCTCAGCACTATGAAGCTATCCAGAGCCACTGCAGCTCGAGTTTGATACCCAGTCAGGGAGATTCCCACATGGCGCAGCAGACCTCTCTTGCCTTGCCCGCTTCTCCCTTCAGCAGTGTGCTTCAGTTGATCTGCCTGTTCTGCTCCCCACTCTGTCTCTGGTGAATCCTCTCACCACCCCACACCTCTGGCCTACACTCCAAATTGTATGCATAAATAAATCTTTAAACAAAAGTATTAGAAGACGTTCTTCAATTAGCCCGCATAACCATCACAGCATGCACACTGGACAGAAACCCTATGAATGGGAAGACTGTAGTAAAACTTTCTCCTGGAAATCAGGCCTCCCCGTACATTCTGGATGCTACACTGCACAAAAGCTCTATGAATGTCAAGAATGTAGGAAAACTTTCTCCTGAAAATCAGGCCTCACTTGACATCGGAGAATTTTCACATGAGAAAAACCCCATGAATGTCAAGAGTGTAGGAAAACACTGTTGTCATGAAAGTCTTGACCTGTGTGTGTGTGTGTGTGTGTGTGTGTGTGTGTGTGTGTGTGTGTGTGTGCGTGCGTGTGTGTGTTGAAAATGGGTTATGACTTTTCTGAACGCAGTATCTCAGAAGTCAGATCTGAGTATACATAAGAGAATTCACACAGGGTAACTTATTCTTAATGTCCAGAATGTAGGATACTTTCTCCTGGCTGTTAGCCCTCAGTCCACATCTGTAGGTAACTCACAGGCGAACTGCGTACGTATGTGGGTATATGAATATCCAGAATGTAGTAAACCTTTTTACTACAAGTCAGATGTCACTGGATAGCGGAGAACTCAAAGGAGAGCAGCCCTGTGACTGTCAGTACTGTGGGGTAGCTTTCTGCCAGAGGAGCTCTCCCTGCGTGGGTGTATTCACACAGGAGAGAAACCCTGTGGGGGTACCATGTAGGGAAACTATATGGAAGCTAACCTCCAGTAATCTTAGAAATGTTACCGAGCAGCGTGACACTGGTAGAGACTGTGCATGTATTTACACAGCATTTTTGTTCTGTTGGGCAGACAACTTGCATTTCCCTGCCTTTGTCTCCTGTACTTGAACTCAGCCCTGGAATAAGTCAACACGGACAAAGAACGTTATTTCTATTTGAATATTATTTCTATTATAAAATGTTAAAAACTATTAAATTTATGAACACAGCACATCATTCAGTTGAGAGCAATGTGAACAAACAGGCAGTTTAAGTCAGAGTTGCATGAAATTATCTAGTTCATTCTTTAAGTTCACTCAGTGATTATGTAGATGTTCCTATTGCTGTTACCTCTAGTCTCTTCTCAAATTGCTGGATGATACTATTTATTTCCAAGGTAGCTGTTGGTCTACCTGGTACATTGCATTTTGTATTTGTAAGTGCTTTCTCTGGGTTCTAACTTTATCATCATGTTCTCTCCAGTACTCTAAGCCTTCTGTAGTGCCATGTGACTTGGACTAGGTGCCACCAGTAATGCTGGAATTGCTCAACAACAAAATGTCATTCATTAGAAGAAAAGTTAAACTGATAGGTACTACAGATTGAGGTCTGCTGGTGTCCTTATTCACCTTTCAAAATAAAGGTTTCTTGGGCCTCCCTGGTCGCGCAACGGGTGAAGCACAGCACTATGAAGCTGTCCAGAGCCACTGCAGCATGAATTTGATACCAAGTTTGGAGCTTCCCACATGGTGCGGCAGACCTTTCCTGCCTCGCCCGCTGCTCCCCTCAGCAGTATGTTTCAGTAGATCTGCCTGTTCTTATCCCTCTCTGTCTTGGTGAATCCTCTTAGCCCCACCACACATCTCTGGCCTACACCCCAGCTTGTATGCATATATAAGTAAATCTTGAAAAATAAGTAAGTAGACATATGAGTGCAGGTTTCCTTTTGAATTCATGTTTTTGTGTCCTAGGCGTGGAATTGCTGGGCCATATGGTCACTGCATTTGTAGCAATTTCAAGTACTTACATGCAGCTTTCTGCAGTGGTTGTGTAACCATTGGCTGAAGCTAAAGATTTATAGGTGGTCCCCCCTGGAGGAAGGTGCTTGTGAGCATAGATATCCCAGGGAAAATGCAAGCAAAGTATCACATTCTGGGGTGGAGACTCATATATAAGGGACAGCAGAAGCAGCCCCCAGGATAGTGGGTGATCCGGATTCAGTGTTTTTGGATCTTCAGTGGTTTCTTCCCTCACATCTGAATAACAAGGAAGGTTTCCAGTAGCCAACCTCGGAGGAAAAGTTTGGAGGCTTCAAAGAAAAAAATGCCTTGTATTTCTTCCCAGTAATTCCAGGCTCCAGTACTAAATAGAGCCCCTAACACCTGGCCCATTAATGGAATCCTCAACTCTAACACTCTTCTCCAGCTAGACCTCTTTTGCCATGGCCAAGGCAAAAGATGGACATGCTGGACACTAAAATGAGAGACCTGTGACAGCTGGTGTGGGTGCTGATGTTATGCTCAGCAAAGCAGTGCCTGGACCTTTGATCTAGTGCTGAGCTGATTAGTATGTCTCTGCTGCCTTCCAGCCATAGGGGGAGTAGACTCTCCTTTTGTCAACCTGAGATACTGTTCTGTTCTGGTCCGTTCCATAGATAGAAAAATCTATTTACCCTTCTTCCTGTCCCAAGAAGTCTGGACTGATTAAGGTAAAACTGTCATGTTATTTTGGACTTGCTAGTAAGTTCTATAGGATGATTATTGGTTGATTAAACAAATCTCTGAATTGTTTGTTGGGCCTATAAACATTTTAGAGATTCCTTAATCTAAATTTCTAATTAAAATTAATTCTGCAAAAGAGAAATATAGGGTGGAAATGCAGATTTCTGTGACCTAAACTCAAAACCTCAGATTTCTTTCTTTTTTTTTTTTTTTTTTAGATTTTTACTTTGTGTAGAAGAACTGGGATGCAGGGCGGAGGTGTGGGGTTGGGGGATGAGAGGATTCCCCTTAGAGTGGGAGGCAGAACAGGCAGATCCACTGAAATACACTGCTGAGGGGAGAAGCAGGTGAGACAGGAGAGGTTTGCTGCGCCATGTGTAGGTCAGCTCCCTGGCTGGGGATAGGCCTTAGCAGTGGGTCTTGGTGGTGATAGCAATGAGACTCAACCCCTAGGCACCAGGGAGGCCCAAACCTCTGATTTCTAATGAGAGTGTAGGAACAGGCAGAATGCAAAATAAGTCCTACTCTCTCTTCTGTCTTCATCATGGTCCATGAATGAAGTGTTTTTTTGTCTCACAAAAGTGCTTGGTCTCAATGAGGTCACATAGAAATAATGACTTTGAAAAACAATGTGACCTTCCCTTGCCTTTAAAATGTCCCTGGCCTTGGATCTTAGAGGTTCTGGCCATGGTAAAAATGAGACATTTTATCTACCATGTAAATATCTTTTTTTTAAAAGATTTATTTATGAATACAAGCTGGGGTATAGGCCAGAGGCGTGGGGCGGCAAGAAGGTTCACCAGAGACAGAGTGGGGAGCAGAACAGGCAGATCGACCGAAATACACTGCTGAGAGGGGAGCAGTGGGTGAGGCAGGAGAGGTCTGCTGCGCTATGTGGGAATCTCCCCTGCCGGGTGTCAAACTCCTATCATCACTGCCGACAGCTCCACAGCATAGCGCTTAACCGCTGCGCCACCAGGGAGGCCCCATATAAGGATCTTAACTTCAATCTTGTGTTAGAAACCACCTTCAGTTAAGAGAAAAATCTGTGTGTCAGACCCTAACTTGAAATCCTAAGTTACTGAAAGAAATTGGCTGTCTTTGTTTCAAAATAGACTTGGTGCTGGGAAAATGCCCACCCATCCAGAGTCTCTTGAGGAAGGCGATGGTTGCTAGGACACCCTGGGCATGAGATGAGAGGCTGGACCCTTCCAGAGTGGAATAATGGCAGCTTCATCTGTGACAACCAGTCTGGAAAAGCAAAACACCAATAGCGACTGAAGCAGCAGCATTTGCTTGCCCGCAGTCAGTGTGTGGAGAGCATCTCAAACCTTCTAGTGATGCAGGATTTTTCCAGGCCAGTCACCCCTCCGGGGCAGTTGGTCTGCTCCCTGCTGTGCTGAGCTAGGAGGCCTCTTCTCCCAGGCAGAGGCAAACTCTTTTCCCTACATCACTGACTCCTTCACACACCCCTGAAAAGGCCCCCCAGCCAGCCTCCCGCAGGAAGGCCTGCCCTGACACCCTGTGCGGGGAGAGGGCCTTGCAGGTTCTGTCCCCTCCACACTGTGTGCCCTTGATGGCTCATCTGTTTTTGTGCATAGTCTTGCTCAGTGAGCTCTGAGTCACGAGTACCAGGTACTAAACGAGCTGGTATCTCAGAAACTAGCGCCATGTCAGGAACAAAGTAATATCTCAAAAAAGACTATGCCACTGAACTGCTCTGATGGGAAACAACTGGTTGTGCCAGGCCACTTCATATTCTGACTCTGATCTCTGCCACATTCCTCTGGATGTTTTGAACTAGTGACAGATACTTGCTCATTAAATCTACAGCTCACTGAGGGCCTCCCCGGTGGTGCAGCGGTAAAGCGCTGCGCTGTGGGGCTGTTGGCAGCGGCGACGCGAGTTTGATGCCCGGCCGGGGAGAATCCCACATGGCGCAGCAGACCTCTCCTGCCTCGCCCGCTGCTCCCCTCAGCAGTGTATTTCTGATCTGCCTGTTCTGTTACCCGCTCTGTCTCTGGTGAACCCTCTCGCCGCCCCACGCCTCTGGCCTGTACCCCAACTTGTATGTAGAAATAAAAAATAAATCTTAAAAAAAAATCTACAGCTCACTGAGTTGACTGAACAATGCCTGCACAGGGGAATTTCTTACGATGGGGTGAGAGGCTTGGAAAGTGACCAGAATCTTGATTCTTGATGCATAGTGTGACTCAGTTCATCATTAAATGCATTAAGTACTTTGAAGACCTACTACAGGCCAGATACAGTGCCAAGAGCTGTGGAGATAAGAATCTCAAGATACACAGGACCTGTCCAGGGACTTGCAGAATCCAGCTCTACAATTTTACTGTCTAAAAAAAATAGGCAGCTGGAAGAATGTAGTTCGAATGTATTTTGTGTCACTGGACACTGTTCACCTCTCTTTTCTTATTGTCTTTGCTCCTGTTTGGTGGACCTACCCTTGGTTACTTTTGGTTCCAGAAGTGCTCCCAGCTTATGCTATTTTGACTTTGCACAAACTAGAAAATGTTGTTCTGGGCAGCATAGGGGAAAAAATACCTCCTTTGTCTTCCTTTTAATTATTGTCACTGGCTGTGCACACCTGATTGTGAGCAGGCAGAATGAGGGGCACCCCACATCCCCAGACCTGCATGCTCTAGTGCAAGGGCAAGAAGCAGGAGTGACTTTTTCTTTACATGTCTCTCTGCTCCATGTGCCTCCTCCAGGTCTTTGTCCTCTCTCCTGTCTATGGAGATTACACTGTTACACTCTGAAGGAGTAGATTTAGGTGGTGTTTTTCAAATATAATTGTATTTCTCCTTTAGATAATTTATGCATTTACTGACAGGCAGAACACAGTGTGGCTTGTACTGCTGAGCTAGATGGGCTTAATTTTGAGAGTCTAGCTAAGTGTTTCTTACAAATAATAAAACTTTCTGGGGTCTTCCTGGTGGTGCAAGGAGTTAAGTCTCAGCCTATGAAGCTCTCAGCAGCCACTGCAGCACAAGTTCTATTCCCAGCGAGGGAGCTTCCCACATGGCATGGAAGACCTCTCCTGCCTCGCCCACTGCTCCCCTCAGCAGTGTATTTCAGTCAGTCTTCCTGTTCTGCTCCCCACTCTGTCTCTGGTGAATCCTCTCACCCCCTCCCACCTCTGGCCACCAGCTCATGTATGCATAAATAAATAAATCTTTTTTAAAAAAATTAAAACTTTCTGGTATATTTGTTTCTTGTGTGAAGTTTGCATCCAAACCTTTGAAGAAAGATAGAAGATATGAAATGTGAGGTGAATATATACTGTCATTCTGTCCTGTGAAAACATTAAATTAGTGTCAGTTCTGCAGAGTACTGTGAATTTAGAATAGTTATACTGCTTGAAATCGTCATTCTGTTTTTGGAAACTGATAAGGAAATGCTTTCACATGCAGATAAAATTCTTTATGTGTAAAAATGTTTACCACGACTTTCTTTTTGGTAACAAATTGGAAACAATCTGAACAAAAATCTGAAGGTTTTCAGTTCTCAGGAACTGATTGAATTACAGTCTATACATATGATGGAATGTAACTCTTGAGAGGGTGTATGGTATGTGAGGGTTAAGGAACTAGGGTTCAGGATCACAGATGGTGCAGACAAGGTGCAGCGGCAAGGCGGAGCCCGCCATCGTTGGCGAAGACCGGCGATGCGGGGAAAGGGGAGACAGGGCGCTTTGGGGAGGCAGAGGTAAAGCGCCCCGGAAGGAGCGATCTGCGAACCCGGTCTGCGCTGTTAAGCGGAGGCTTCTCATCATCTGCGGTTGCAGCTAAAGAACCCTGAACATGTTTCGAAATACAGAGATAGCCACATTTTGCCATTTTAATGGCTTCCTGAGATTTTCCACTGCACCATTTTTGGAGAAGACACGGGCCTTGGCCATTTTCAGTTTGGATTTCCAGTGTCCCGCGGTAGCGGACGGCCTGTGGGCGTGGCCACCGTCGGCGTTCAGGTGAGCCCCGCCCCGAACCTGCGGCCCCTCTTCCCGCGCACGCGCACTCGGCCCAGAGCGTCACTGCAGCCCGCGTGTCCTGCGCCGGGAGTGAAGAGGGAAGTTTTCGCTTCGGACCCTGTCTCCACAGGTCCGTCTGCGCTCTGACCCAGGGACCCGCTGGGGACGCGAGAGGAGGAGGGGGACACAGGGGAGCAGATGTGAGAGCTTCTTCCCGCGGGCGGCTGACGGCGGAGGGTCGCGTCGGAGACCCTGGGCAGGAAGGGCTGCATGTGCAGGACAGAGCGGCTTTGGGGGGTCCATTATTGGGCCTGGAGAGGCAGAGGGGTCCGGGCTCATCCTGAGCATGATCCCTCCTTGTCCCGCCTCCCCTGAGTGGGGGGCATGTCCTCCCGCGAGCTCCGTCCCCGGTGCCTTCGTGCGAAGTGGCGGCTCCAGGGAAGGGTTTCCTGGACTCGGTCCTCCTAGCGATCTGTGTCTTCTGACCGCAGTGGGTTTATCCTGGATTTTGGGGAGCAGATTGTAGCATCTTCTGGGGCTGACGTCCGCCCCCACCCAGGTCTAGAAGGCGGGAGGCGACGCCGCTCCCGGCGCCCGGTCGAGCAGCTCCCCGCTTTCGCTGTCTGGCCGGCCCTGACGGAGGCCATGTCTTTACCCTACTGACGTCCCCGGAGCCGGGACAGAAGGTGTAACCCGGGGTGTTCAGTCTCGGCCTTTCCCCAGCGCGCTCTTTAGAAAGGAGGAGACTGGCCCGGCCTGGCAGTATACGGGCAGTCTGTTTAGAGGTCGAGGGAAACAGACACCCTCGAGGAGGAATAGCCTCCAACGGCGCGGACTCATGCTTCTGTCCGGGAAACTGAATCGAGGGCAGGTTGTCAGCGTCGTTCTCACAGATCAGACCGGTTGGCGGCGTCCGGGGCGCGGATCCTCATTGTGGTCATCAAAATCCCAGCGCTGGTTGGTACTTTGTGTCCAGACAACAGTGTGAAGTTGGTTCGAGACATCGCCGGCCTTGCTTTGGAGAGAATTTGCCCCTCCGGGTTGGTCCTCTGTGCGCCCCATCCCACCCTCACCCACTCCCTTTCAGAACACTCAATTGTGTCTGTGAAAAACTCATCGAGTCTCCATCAGGACTGCGCTGAATCTTACTTTGCTTTGGGAAGTCTGAGGTTTCAGCAATATTGATTATTCCGACCAGGGCACAAAACATCTTTCCATCTATTTGTGGTTTGGGTTTCTCTCAATAGTAATTTATTTTTCTTTTCAACAGGAGTTACGGTTTTCCGTTGTACAGTTTTCCTCCTTGTTTAAATGTGTCCCCAGCCTTTTGTTCTTTTGATGCAATTGTATATGGAACTGTTTTCTTAATGTTAATAGTGCGTAAGCACACAACTGAGTTTTGTGTATTTATTTTATCTTTGGTAACTTTATTGAAATCATCTTTTAATAGGGTTTTTTTTTTGGATGGAGTGATAGAATTTGGAATTTAAAATTGCCTGCTATTTCTACAACATCCTGGTTCAGCTTCAACACTCAAGACATATTCAGTGATGTCGTTTTTTGAGACGTTGGGTTTGGAGAGTGGGGTCCTTGGGTTTACTCTGGGAAAGGTTTCCCCAGAACTCCCCTTTCAGCAGTGAGTTTCCCAGGTGAGTTTCTCCACGACACAGAGTCTTTGCTTGCATCCAAAAGGGCAGGTTTATTATAAAAGGGAGAGAGAACAAAGGAAAGTTGTACAGACGCAAGCGGGCAGAAAGAGCTGTCAGAAAGGGACGGGTTTGCTGAGAGAGGCCTGCCTGGTCCAAGTGGGCCTTGTGAGGAGCTGCCTTTGCTGAGGGAGGTCAGTGCTGGAAGCCGGTGCAAGGCCACCGGTCACACAGGTGGGCTGGAGGCTGCTGCCCTGCAGAGGGAAAAGGTTGGTGAAAAGAAGCATCTGCATGGTCACAGGCTGCCAGAAGAGCTGCAGCCCCGTGGCAGGACAGAGATTGCACTGATACAGTTTTCTTCTCTTTGGGAGGGGCTCACTCCTTCCTGGAGTGGTTTGTTTGCTGTTTTGAAAGGGGCCAGATATTCTACAATGGCCTCCATCTCCTTATCTTCACCTTCAGGTCTGTGCTCCTGACTCTCCCTACAGCATATGATACCTGCTTGCGGCTGGTGCTTTGTGGTCTGGGCTTTGGTGCCTGAGGAGCTTAGTTACTCTAGCTGGTTAATGGCTATGTGAATCCCTTCTACCCCCACCTCCTTCTGTGGGGAGGTTCTTCAGGTTCTAGTTTTGTGATGCCTCCTTTTCGAGTTTTCTATTCTTTTCCTCCCTCCCTGTGTAGTAATAGATACTTCCCACAGTGCCTCTTAATGATGTGTGGGCTCCTACAAAGACACTTTGCTCCACAAAATTGGATGGATTGGATCTGCTCAAGGCTTGTGCTCCATAATGAATTTCAAGGTCTTTGTTTTTCTGGAAGGCATTTGAAAAGGTACTTTGCTGTTACTTCAGGAAAAGTACAACTACTCTTTATCTCTAGACCCATAGTCCCAGCATCATTGCTTTATTGCATATTTGACTTCGTGAAACATTCCATTATGTTTTCATCACAATATTCTATTGTATATTTAACCAAAATACTACAAAGAGCCACAGCATAAGCCCCAGTGGGTAAATCATCATGGTCTCCATGTTAGAATCCGATCCACAGTCCCATGTCAAATTACATTACCTATCCCACATGTGTAGAAATGTTTTATTTCATTCAGATCCACTTCTCTCTCCCGGAGGTGTTCCTGAGTCTTTCCCTTTCACAGCAATGATGTATCTAAAGCATATGGCTGGCTCCAGTCTGGGTGTTCTTTGGTGTAAGGCCTCTTTCCCTGAGGAGGTTTTCATGTTTATGTGTTCTTTTTTAGCCACCTCCATATGCTGTTTTCTTGAATGTCTGCTTAAAAGTAGATGTGTTTCCTCTCACTTCGAGCTGACTTCTTTCATGCCTTTAAACCAATGAAATTATGTTTTGAGTTTTATATTGGATATACTACAACCATGAGGAAAACAGGCAAGTATTTTTGTTTTTATTTCTTAATTTTATCTCTGTCGCGAGCTGTAAGCAAGTCTCAGTCAGAGGTTGGTTCTTAAGATTTTTTTTATGCTGTCACTCCAACACTCCAATTACAAAAACATTAATTCCAAAGGAAACCAACACAACACTCCTGTGTTCATCGCAGCACTATTTACAATAGCTAAGATATGGAAACAATCTAAATTCCCCAAAATGACTGGATCAAGGAGATATGGTACACACACACACACACACACACACACACACACACACACACACACACACACAGGAATACTACTCAGCCATCAAAAGATAAACTTATGCCATTTGCAGCAACATGGATGGAGCGGGAAGGGATGATGCTCACTGAAATAAGTCAGAAGGAAAAAGAATAATATCAGATGGCTTTACTTATAAGAGGAATATAGGGAAACCATACGAGGGATAAGAAAAAAAAAGACAAAATTATCAGGCAAACTTTAAATCGGAGATTCAGCAGGGGAGGGGGAGGGAGAGAGATCAAAACGGGAGGGAAGAGCACAAGAGTCTATGGTGAAAGTTTACAGGTGTCTTAGTGGTGGTCATTTTACGGGAGCAACACCGGTCTTCAGTGTATGTGGAATTGGTAGAAGTGTTCTAAAATCTATGAGATTTTATCTAGCTAGCTAGTTAGCTAGCTATACATCATTGTTCATTTTTGTGCAATGTTTGATTTCTCCTCTCAGGTGTTATTCTGGCTACACAGTTTGGCCTTCCTGTAACTGGTGGTGCCCAGGCAAAGGGGGGGGTGCCAAGTTCCCTGCCCCACCCAGGGGAGGGTGGAGCTGAGCAGGGAGAAGAAGCTGGAGAGGAGGCTGGAGAAGGAAGAAGGATGGAGAGCCAGAAGGAGGCCTGGAGGGGGGCACATGGAACAGAGAGATGTGTGAAGAAGCTGCACTGGCTTTTTGGTCCTGGACTGGATAAAAGGGATGTGGGTGAGAGACCCGTGGGCAGGTTGGCAGTGGCAGCGATGATCTTGATTTTGATTTTGCTCCTTTCCTTCTGAAGCCTTGTGCGCTATTCCTTTAGCCCGTGAACCAACGCAGGTTCTTGTCCCACGAAGCCATAAAAAGGAATTCTCCGACTTTCTAGATAAGTAAGCAGAGAGAAGCAAACTTGATTCAAGAAAGTAAGAAAAAGTTGATTTAGAGGAAAAAGAACAAAAGCTAAGACTACAGGCAATATTGCCAAGGAGGGGCAAAATATGTCACTATGAGCCTGTGTCTAGGGGATATTTAAACCCATTTTTCTCGATTCTAAAATCACATCATCCTATTTTGTGTGTTTGTAGGGTGTGTGTGTGGTTTTGGGGTGTGAGGGTGTAGGGGGGATGTGGGGTATATTGTGTGTGTGGCTGTGGGGTATGAAGTGTGTGTGGTTGTGGGGTATATTGTGTGTATGGTTGTGGTATATGATTGGCTCTTTCTCCTCATGGCCATACTCCTCCGGGCAGATGTGCCCATTTTCCCACCTCTTTGAGTTTCTCTTTTTACCTCTTCTGTCCAAGGTCTCCTAAAAATTACTGTCCCAGTTAGCCTCAAATCTTAAACTTAAAATGCACTGCCCTCATTAGCCCTCCTGAATTTCTCTGCCCTTATCTCAGAAGCCTCTATTAACTCTCCCAAAGTCCCTGCCTGTGCTGTCCCTGAAGCTGCCTAATTAACTCTGACTTGACCTGGGACTCACTTCCAGACTTGTCTGGCAGTTTCTGACCCTTTTCTATGGGTCCCCAACAGAAGGTGCCTTTGACCTGTGACACTCTTATGGGCCTCGGCTGATACATAACTTTGTGTCCTAGAGACTGATCACCGGAATGCCTTATTAATAAGATAGGAACCAAAATTGTGGGGCAGAAAGAAGCTTGATTTCCATCTTCAAAGAAAGGCCATAGGGCCTTCCAGGTGGCGCAATGGATTAAGTCTTAGCCTATGAAGCTATCTGCAGCCACTGCAGCACGAGTTCAATCCCCTGCCAGGGAAATTCCCACATGGTGCAGCAGACATCTTCTGCCTCGCCTGCTGCTCCCCTCAGCAATGTACTTGAGTCGATGTGCCTCTTCTACTTCCCGCATTGTCTCCGGTGAACCCTCTCACCACCCCAAACCTCTGGCCTGCATCCCAGTTCTTGTATGCGTAAAAAAATAAAACATGGGCCAAAAACTAATCTGAATCCACAGACTCATCTCTCTCCCCTAAAAGCCTATAGATACCTAAGCAGACATCACTTCCTTTTAACTTTTTTTCTCTTTGTTCTACTGCCCTGAGTAACTGCCTCTGTAAAATCATCCAGTCAATAAGAGGGACAAATCAGTGTTTGTAGGATTTGCTAAGACAACACTCCTCTGTTAGGTACCGGGTTTTCTTGAAGGCGTCTATTGCTGTGAAAAATAAACCATGTGAGCTGTTTACAACAAGTGATAACTATTTCTCCTGCTCTGCAATTGTGGGGTTCAGTTTGTGCTCGTGTTGTGTCCCCAGTGCAGGTGTGTCCAGTTGTCCAGGTCTGTGGAGAGTGAAGCCTCACTTTGTGGATGGGCAGCGACCTAGATGGGCGGTGTAGATGCTCAGCCAGAGGCTCAGCAGTTGCTTCTCCTTCACACTCAGTGGGGCTTTGCCCACCTCACAGGGGCCCCGAGAATCAGGAAGCACAGATGCTCAGGGTGCCCTAGGCTGATCAGAGGCGGCCCAGAGACCCCTGTCCACATTCCAGTGATGATGAGGCCACAGGAGGCCCTGAGCCTTCAGGGGACAGAAGAGGAAGGCGCCCAATCACAGGGGAAGAGTAAGAGGAATCCACTTCTCTAAGACCTTTTCCTCGCCGACATGACCGCAGTTTCCTGCCCAGACCAGTTCCAGGGGCTCCCACCACCTGTCCCCCTCTTTCCCATCATCTCCTTGAGTCCAACCCCGAAAAGAACCACAACTAGATGGCACCTGATGGGCAGCGCACGGGATTGTGGGAAATGTAGTCTATCTAGGCCGCGCGATTCCCGCCAAGGCTCTGGGAAGGGGCTTCCGCGTTGGTCTGCGCAGGTGCGGCCCCGCCCCCTCGCCCTCCTTTTTGGGAGTGCTGCCTGCGGGGCTGCTTCCTTCACCGCTGCCGCCCCGGAGTTGTGAGTGGTCCTTGTCTATGAAGGCTGGGGTTGCGGTGAAGCTGAGCACCTGAGTGCAGGTGAGGGGAGAAGGGGGGGGTCCCAGGGACTGCGACACGTAGAGCGAGGAGTGTGTGGTGAGGCCCCGAGGGCCGGTGTGGCGTGAGGGAGCCACGTGGCCCTTGAACTGGCGCACAGGAGGGGGCCGGACTCGCGAGTAAGGGTTGGGTGTTGTGGGGCCCTGCCCTGAACACAGGCTTGTTGCGGATGGTGACGCGGGGAGGCCAAGCAGCGCTCAGGGAGGAGCACGGTGAGCACAGGAGGTTTAATCACGTCGGCCCAAGGGAGTCACCTGGGAAAACCTGGGCCTGGGGAAAGGGGGCAGGGAGTTTTTATGCTAAGTGGCTTCCGCATAACTTTTGGTGGGTTCGGAGAAGGGTGGCTTTAAGGGGGGAGGCCTGCTCACAGGCGGGGGTAATTTACAGGCAGGGGTCTACTGCTCTGGTCCTAGGTGTGGGGAGCTAAGTTTAGCGGAGCCTTTCTTGTTTGTGAGACTTTACTGGTCCAGGCTGATGCCCCCAGTTGACATCCCTTAATATTCTCAAGAGTTCTGAGTGTGATTGTGACGTCCTCTTGATTATTTTTGCCATGGAATTTAAGGATTTGTCGTCTACGTGAATTGGTAGAAACACGGAGTGGGGATTTCGATGGGTCGCTGAACATTTTCTGTGTAAGGATCCACTCACATTTACTGCCTTTGAAAGAAACACTGGGGCCATTTTATTACTGGAAGTTGGGTGGGTCCATATTTGGGGCTTTCAACCTCCACTTGTGCCACTGTAGCTGTTGGGTGCAAAAGGACGTCTGCAACAAACTCCACAGAAAGGTTTATGGACCCCACCTCAGACCAAAGAGATCCAAGACACTAAGGTCTAATCCCTTAATGCCATCATCATTCCAAAGAGAGGATTACTGGGAACTGAGGGGTGGAGTTAAGCAGCCAGGTTTAGTATATAACCAGACTCGTGGACCTTGGGGTTCTCTTGGCTTCTCGCCAGGCCACAGCGTGCCCTTGGGGGTTTCCAGCTCTTCGGATCTGGTAGGATCTGGTAGGACGCATTTACAGATTTCTCCCTTTCTTTGTCCCTGAGTTATTCATTTTTTAATTTACCTTCCTTTTGCAAATAAACCTTTTATTAATCTTTTTGTGTGTGCCTGCAATTGATCTTGAAAGTCCTTTTTAAGCGCAGGGGTGAAAACCCACATTGGGCACCCATTTGTATATCGGGGTTGCCCTGTAACATAGCCAGGATGACAGAGGAGGCTGTGGTTATCTGGTGCCATGACTGAGGCTGGTGGGATAAGGATTTCACTTCCTCTTTGGTGGATTTATCATGGCTCTTGCTCAGCCATGTGCCTCTGACCAGCTAACCCCAGGTTGCTTCTGAAGGTGAAGAACCCTGGAAAAGTTTTTCATCCTTTGCATATACTGATTCCCTTCGTGCAAACGTCCAAGCGCAAATCCAAGTCATTGTCAAACGGGGGTGTACAAGGAAATGAAAGGAAGGAAGCAGGGCTCTTGGAACCATTTTTGGGAGTGTCCTAGCAAAATACATTAGGTGCATCATTTCCTTTGAAATTGTGTCCAAGTTTTTTTAATTGATTAATCATCTCTGAAATTTTTGTTTAGTTCTTAGTATGACATATTAATCAGTAGGAAGTATCAGTTTTTATCAAGTTATGGTATATTATAAATCTAAATTGACTGGCAATGGACTTACGGGTCCTTTCCTGTCCCTTCTCAAAATGTCAAGCACAACTGTCACACGAAGTGACTCTTTGATCTTTCCCAGGCAGTGTGTGGAGCACCCTGGCCAGGAGGCCCTAGGCCTGAGGCAGGAGCTACCTCGGTCCTCATACTGGACTCTATTCACCTCTCCCAGCGCCATCACCAGAGTCCCTATGCAGTTGTGAGCACAGCAGATGATGAATAAATCACAGGTGAGTGATTCATCTCTCTTTAATTGCTCATACACTGACTTTATGCACGTTAGAGTTCATAAGATGAAATGCAAAAGTAGAAATGTACTAAGTTTTCTTCAAGGAAAGCTACATACATCAGCAAGAAAAAGGTGTTGTGTAAATAGGGGCAAATCACATACCCAACGTGAGTGGAAAGTGGGCTCTGCCATGACACCATGTCAGAAGTTAGTTGCTGCTCCCTGAGAACGGACCCCTGGGGGACAGCATGCTGCCTCCAGTGGGGCCTGAGCACTTGCAGAAGGGTCTGAACCTGGGTAGAAGATAGTGCGGACGGGCTCTTCACCCCTCTGGAAATAGACACTTCCCCAGTTCTGCAGTGGCCATGGTTACCTGTCAGGTGTGGGGTGAAGGGGGAGAGAGAGGGATGATGTGTGAGGACCTGAGTGCAGAGTGGGAGCTAAGGAGCCACATGTCATTTGTAAAGGAGAACTTATGTTATAAGCTGTCTGTGCAGTTGCTATATAAAAAAAGGAGTGTGTCCCAGACATCTATTGGAGGCTATTTTATGTGGGGATCAATCTTGGAATGTGGGCATTGAGTCTACTGGGGGGTCTTAAACACCTCCCTCAGGTGTTCTGTATACCCAAGTTGCGAGTAGACTGTTCAAGGCCATGTTTTCTGGTAGTTGTTTACATATACTTGTTTACTTCTTTCACTTATTTTTGGCCTCCTCGATCTGTCTTGACATTTGTAGCACTGAAGCCTTGTACTGAGTTAGTTGTCAATTTTCTCCTAGATTCCTGATGGGTTGTGCTCTACCCATTTTTCACTCTCTACCAAACCCCCCTGGCCCATCCCCATCTGCCTCCCTCCCCATTTTCTGCCCCTTTCTCCTGTTTGGTAACCTTTATCTTCTTTTTGCCTTGTTCAAGTTTTATTCCCTCTTGTTTTTTGCCTATAAATGTTTTGGGATTTATATTCCACAGATGAGTGAAGCCATCTGACACCTGTCTTTACTTTTTGACTTATTTCACTCAAGATAACCCCCTCCCGGCCTACCCATGGTGTCCTCAGGGCCACCCCTTCTCTCCTCACCGCCTGCAGTGAGTGCCCCCCTGCGTGGGCTCTGCCCTCCGGTCCCTGCACCTGCTGAAGGGACTCAGGGTGCGCCACTGCTCGGCTGTTGGGAACATGGAGCTCTGCTCTTGGGTGTGGATAAATCTTTTCTTATTTGAGTGTTCGCGTTTGGATAAATAACTCAGAAGTGTTGCTGATCATATGGGATTTCCATTTTTATTTCCTTAAGAAATGTCTGCACCATTTGCACAGGCACTTGCCAACTGTCATGGCCGCCAGCTGTGGGTGAGAGCTCCTGTGTCAGTGCCACCCTGCAGCGTCGTGAATTCCACTCTTTTTCTGTGGGCCATTCTCACAGGGGTGAGGTGGCATCTCAGTGTGGTTTTAATTTACATTTCTCTCAGTAAGTGAAGATGAACATTCCTATGTCATAGGGCATCAGAATTTCCTCTTAGGGAAATGTTTATTTAGTTCCTTTGCCCTTTTTTTTAAAGATTTATTTATGCATACCGGAGCTGGGTTGTAGGCCAGAGGTGGGTGTGGTGGTGAGAGGATTCACAGAGACAGGGTGGGGAGCAGAACAGGTGGATCTACTGAAATACACTGCTGAGGGGAGCAGTGTGCGAGATGGAGAGGTCTGCTGCGCTATGTGGGTTATCTTCCTGGCCGGGGTTTGAACTCTTGCTGCAGTGGCTGCTGATAGCTTCATAGTGCTGAGACTTAACCCTTTGTGCCACCAGGGAGGCCCCCCTTTGCCCATTTTTTAATTGAGTCATTGGTTGGTTTCTGGGACTGTGTTAGAATGTTAAAGACTCTGGAATTAACCCCTTGTCAGCTGTGTGGCATGCTAATACTTTCTCTGCTCTGTAGGATCCTTTCTGTTTTTGTGCTTGTTTCTTTTGAGGTACAAAAGCTTAAGTTTGGTATTGTCCCAGTTCTTGATATTTGCTTTTGTTTCCCTTGGCGGTTTTGGTGTGTTCCCCAGTACATTTTGTGGCAGCTGTCCGGTAGTATGCACCTATATTTTCTTTCAAGTACTTCATCATTTGGTTTTTCCTGTCCAAATGTTTAATCCATTTCAAATTAGTTTTGTGTATGGAGTTTAGTATGGGTCTTCCTTCTTATTTTCGCAAGTGTCTTTCATGTTTCCCAGCACCATTGATTTTACTAAAGATTTATGTATTTATTTCTACATAGTAGAACTGGAATGTAGACCAGACGTGCAGGGGGTGATAGGGTTCACCATAGACAGAGTGGGGAGCAGCACAGGCAGATCTACTGAAAACACTGCTGAGGAGAGTAGCGGGGAGACAGGAGAGGTCTGCTGTACCACGTGTGTCAGCTCCCTGGCCAAGGGTGGGGTGGCGGTGATAGCCCTGACTCTTAACCCCTAGACCCACAGGGAGACCCCACCCCAGCCCCATTTAATAAAGAGGCTGTACTCTCTCCATTGTGTGACTTTAGCTCCTTTGTCAAAGATCAGTTCTTTGTATTTACGTGACTTGATCTTTGGGTTTTCAATTTTCTTCCCTTTGTCTGAGTTTCTGGTTTGTTCCAGTACAATACTGTTTTGATTACTGTTGTTGTTTAACATTCTTTGAAGTCAGGATGTCTGATGCTTACATTTTGTATTTCCTTTCCCAAAAAATTTCTTGGTATTTGGTTAGGTCTTGCATGAATTTGTAAATTGCTCTGGGCAATACGGCCATCTATGATGTTCATTCTTCAACCTAGGAGCACAGGACACCTTACTATTTCTTTGTGTCTTTTATTTCCTTAAATAGAATTTTATAATATTTAGGGGCTTCCATGGTGGCATAACGAGTTAAAAGCAGCACTGTGGAGCTGTTGGCAGCTGCGGAGCAAGTTCAATGCTTGGCTGGGGAGATTCCCACATGGTGCAGCAGACCTCTCCTGGCTCGCCCACTGCTCCCCTCAGCAGTGTCTTTCTGTCGATCTGCCTGTTCTACTCCCACTCTGTCTCTGGTGAATCCTCTCACTGCCCCACACCTCTGACCTGCACTGCACCCTAGCTTGTATGCAATAACAAAAAATAAATCTTAAAAAAAATAGAGTTTTACAGTATGTAAAGTTCAGGTCCTTCACCTCCTTCTTTAACTTTAATCACAGCTATTTTTCCTTTTGGCGTGATTGTCCATGGAGCTGTATTCCTCACTTCCCTTTCTTTTGATACATTGTTTGGGCATAGAAGTGACCCTTAATTTTGTGTATTGATTTTTGTATCTTGCACTTTACTATATTCATTAATTATTTCTTTATTATTTTTAGAGTCTTTTGTTTTCCCGTGGTCTGTAAATAGTGACAATTACACATTTTCTTTCCCAATTTGGTTTCTTTTTGTGTCTTTTTCTTACATAATTGCTTCACTAAGAATTTCCAAACTGTGTTGAGTAAAGCCAGAGGAAGTAGACTTCCCTACTTGCTTCTTGGTATTCGTGGAAATGCTCTCAGTTTTTCACCATTGAGTGATGTTGGCTGGGGCGTTGTCATACAGCTATTATAAGATTTGGATAAGTTCCATTTATTCTCTTTTTTTGAGTTTGAAAAAAAATATCCATTGGGGGCAGGGTATAGTATTCATCGTACACTTGCTTGCCTTCTTCTGCCCAGGGGCTTGGGGACAGTGGCGTTACCTCAGCAATGAGGAATGCTGCTAAGCACAAAATAGTGACAACCTGGGAAGCCCACTGGAGCCCTGACGTGCAGCTTTATTGGGGCTCCAGCCTGTGGACCTGGTCACCTCCTATGTCCTGACCTTCATGTGTAGTCTCCTATTACTTGATCTGCTTGCTTTTGCTGATAACCAGCCCTGCCACCGTAAATATGTGTGACACTAGGACAGTGTGTGACCTAGAATGTTCAGGTAAACAAAGACCATCAGCATCACTCAGGATACATCCAGGACTGAGAGTTCCCTACCTGTACCCTCCAGGAGCCAGGGTAAATGTGGATTAATGTATTAACAGATTTATAAAATTTTTGGTGTTTGTGTATTTTCAAGTATCTGTTGTGTCTGCATGATACACTCTCGTAAGCAAAGAGCAAGCTTCAGTCGAGTATTGGCTCTGAAAGAGAATTTTAATTTTATATTCATCACTCAAAATTATATCACACAAGGGAAACCAAACCCAAACTACTCAAAGTATCTTGACTAAAGTCTGCGTCACGACCTGTCTTAGTCCGGGAGTCCGGCGAAGGGCTCCAGGGCCGTGGAAACCTTGGTGGAAAGGGCGCGTGGTGTGGTGGTCACGCAGGATGATGGTCGCCTGGGAGAGGTCAGTGGCTGGAGAGCAGATAAAAGTCCAAAGGGACCAGCGAGCTAAACCCTATCCAGGCCTGTGCTAAGCCAGTCTCTGAACTGCTCTTGCCAGCAGTCATTTCCGTCCTCTTCACACAGCTTCCTGCATGTGGACTAAGTGCAGCCGGCCCATTAGCAGTAACAACTGTTGCTCCAGTGGGGGCTACTTGCTTCCGAGGAGGCATCTCTTGCTTATCTCTGCCATCCACATACTCTCAAGTTATCTGCGAAATACATGTTTATGTATGAGTTGTTTATAAAATATATGCTTACAAGTTGTTACAAAGTACCTTAGAAATTTGCTATGTTCACTACATGTACCCAACCCCAATTGTATGTATGTTATAACACCTGATCCTGTCCCACACAGTTCTGCCTCTCCAAGGCTTCCTCTGGGATCTTGTTTTCATGGAGTCTCTCCCCCTGAAAGATCTTTGATTCCTCTGCATGAAGATATTAAAATAAATTGTAATTTGTTTTTAGAGTTTTTTATAATTGGACTTTAACTCCTCTCCTGTATAATTTGCATAATTCCTCAACTGTCGTGAAGGGAAAAGTGATCCTGTACTGAGAGCCCTCAGGTTATTAGTGTTGTCACTCCTGGTCTGTGTGGCCACCCAAGGTTCTGCTGGTTTGTTAGTTGCCAGACCTCTTTTCCAAGAAAGTTTTGCAGCAGGTACTCTCTGGAAGAAAATGTTGTGGGAAGGTGGATGGCAGTTTATAAATGATTGTAAATGGGTAGTAGTGGAAGTGGGAAGAACTGGTCTGACATGGGGACTCTTTTGAAGATAGAGCCAATAGCACAGCAGACTTTGGTCAATGTTTCCCCAAAAGAAGTCTTTCAAAACTTCACACTTTTTGAAATCTGTTAGTTGAAAACACTATAGCAGTGAAATTTTATTTGGAGTTTTCCTCATTGGATAAATTTTAAAATTATTTTCATAATTTAAAAGACAGAGAAGACTGGAATTTTGCAAGAGTGCTGGTGATTGTCATTCTTAACTCACTTTTCCAAGATTCTTGTTTGTTCTTCATTTCTTATGCCCAGTTGCATCAGGCAACACCACACTGTCAACAGGGATCTTGGAGGAAACTGTTAGGGCAGGATGCTGCAGAGAAAGCAAAACGTGGCCCTTTTATTGATTGGATGATTTTACAGAGTTAATTACTTGGGGAAGGAGAAAAAAGTTAGAAGGCAGTGAATGTCTGCTTAGGTTATCTAGGTTTTTTGGGCTCATGAGTCTGCGGATCAAGATTAGTTTTATGGTCCATGTTTGAAGATCCAAATCAAGCCTCTGCCCTCCAACTCTTGGTTCTGATCTTATTAGCAAGTCTCTGGGACACAAATTTACCTATCAGTCAGGTCTCCCAAGGTGGCCCTGCTCCTGCCTCTGGGCCTGTGCTCATTGCCCCAGGGGGTGAAGCATCCTGCCCGTGTTTAAACGAGAGGAATCTTTAGAGGGTCCGAGAGGAATCTTTAGAGAGAGGAATCTTTAGAGAGAGGAATCTTTAGAGGGTCCGTGCTTTGCATTCTTTAAGTTTAGGTCATTGATTGACTGGGCCTAATGGACTTTGCACTGGAAAGGCAACCTGGGTGGCCGGAATGGCAGCAAAGCAGCCCTTTAAGCCTGGCAGACCCACACTGCCCCGATGTTACTGTTCATAATGAATCTCTTTGTAGTCACATGTGTTACTTTTCCTTTGAATTTGCTGCTATGTTTTTTATTTTTGACACAAGAAATCTTTGCTGTAATACTACAATTTCTTGGTTTCCAAATGTGTTGTTTCTGAGGATTAGATTTACTTTGAATGGCCTTTCTTAATCAGTGAGTATAAAGAAGTCATTCCATGTATTTCTGTAATTTTATGCACTTAAGGTGAGGATGCATCCACATTAACTTTGTGCTAGATAATCAGTTATACCACTTTATGAAAAATCCGTGGTTCTACCCCAGAATTTCAGATGGCATCTTTGTTACATAATGTATTATGCTTATTAGTTTATTGCTGCGAAGTTCTAATGAACATATCAACACTTTGTGTCTTCTTTATTGACCCTTTTGGATAGGTTGAAATATTTGCTAGGATGGTCCTATATACCTTTTGCTCTTATTTCAAGTTGATTTTTTTTTATTTATGCATACAAGCTGGGGTACAGACCAGAGGCATGGGGCAGTGAGAGGGTTCACCCAGAGACAGAGTGGGGAGCAGAACAGGTAGATGGATGGAAATACACTGCTGAGGGGAGCAGCGGGCAAGGCAGGAGAGGTCTGCTGCGCCATGTGGGGATCTCCCTGGCCTGGCATTGGACTCCCACAGCAGGAGCCAACAGCTCCCCATTATCTCATTTTTAAAACAGGAAGAATGAGAAAGGGGGATGTTGTTGCAGCAGGAATTCTGTCAGGAAACCAAAAGGAACTCAAAGAAGAGAGGAGAACCTTCTCCAAAGTATGAGCCCTTCAGCAATTCAGTCACAGGGTATTCATAGTCTTAGTAGGAGCCCATTTGCAACCTAAAGCCACCAGGGGAGTAAAGGAATAAGAATCTGCTAAGCCATTATCTGGAAAAGCATGGGTTAGGGGGCCTTGAAAGTCTTATCAGCTATTCCCTGAAATTTTGTAATCTATTTCCAAGCTTTGTCTCAGCATAACTTGACATCTTCACATCTCAGCCTGACATCTTCCATTTCATGTGATGCCTCATGAGTACCCAGCAGTCCTGTTTTCCTGCATTAGTTATTCAGAGGGACCCCTTCAGATGGACCCGCACCAGGATGGGTTCCCTAGGACCACATCTCCCATGGGAGAAAATGAGCCTGTTTGTTCTCCTGCAGAAATCACCACCGGAGACCTCAGCATCCCTGACTGCCCGGGACCCCCGTGGGCTGCAGTGTGCTGCTCTCAGCAGAGGGAGTTGAGTGGCCTCTGCCTGGGGCACTGTCTTGAAATTGGACCCACCCACCCACCCAGCTTGTGTCCTCACAGGCACCTGATTGTGAAGTTGTTTTCCACCCACACAGTCCAAGATGTGCAGGGGAAGCCCCTATCAGTGTAGCCACTTCAGTGCAAGACTAAGACAAACAAGAGAGATCAAAGAAGCCACCCCACTAAGGAACACATGAAAATCCAGTAACATCTCTCCGTGAACAAAGTTAACACTATTTCAAAAAGAGTGAGAAAATCTATGAAATGAGAATGCTGTCAAGTGAAACAGTATTGGCATGATGGTTGTGCCTGAATGAGAATGATAGTTGCTGGAGAGCCTATTTATGAATTAGAATGAAAATGTTCCCAACTGTAATAGAATTAAGAATTCACAGGTACTTTAAACACATACAGATGATAGAGATTCAACCAAAAAAACATTTCACTTAGATGTATCATAAAACACATTTTAAAAAAAGAATTTTTAAATAGCAGGTGGAAAAACACCATCGTGTAAGACAATCACCTTAAAAATATGTGTGTATTTCTCTGTAGAAACATTGAGATCCGAGACAATTGAATGCTGTTTCAAAGGACTGAAATGGGGAAACTGCCAAAGAATCCTGTGTCTGCCAAACCTGTCACAAAGGAGTTTCAGGCTTCCTTCCTTGCTGCGTTAGGGGAGTACGTCATCTCTTGGTACAGGAAGACACCGCAGCGAGTGTTTTAAACAGCACTGTTCATGTGTCCATATACACACATACCGGTACATGTGTGTACACATGTATATGTGTATTTATGTCCAGTCAACCCCCCTGTATTTGTAGATGGGTCTTTTAGGAGATAGTTAAGGTCCATTAAGATAAAGTTGGGGTCCTTCCTCCTACAGCTCTTGTGACCGTGTAACGAGAGGAGGGCTGTCTCACTGCCCCCGCCCCCCGCATGCCCTGAGCTGGAGCTGCCGTGTGCAGGCTGACACGGGGCCTGTCATAACAGCCTCTGGACTGATGGGACCGTGGGCTTCCCAGTCTCCCTCATGGGGGCCAAAGGGTTTTATTTCGTCACACAGTCTACTTACAGCTTCCTGAGCCCCTGATGCTGGGAGGTACAGTGAGTGTTTGTGCACAGATAGAAGTGGCTGGCTCCTCTCTATTCTTAATTGTTTTATTTCTCATGTTAACATTTTAATCAATTAGGCTGTGAATAAGAGTGCATTTTTGTTTTCATGGAATTGTGTTGTTAGCCTGCTTCCTTGGGAGAATCGCTGTCAGTGCAGTGCAGACTCATCTTACCCGTGATGCTGTTGTGTCTGTTTGTTTGATTTCCTTTTTACCCTCAGGTTTTACTTTTTTCCTGTTCATTCTCTCTCCTTGTTCTGTTAAATGTATTGCTTGTCGTTTTGTCCTTTCATTAGTAATGTACAAGCGTTCCTGTGTATGTGAAGACTCAGCTATATTATTTTTATGCTCTGCTCATTGACTTTTTCTTTTTAGAGTAGCTTTGATGCGATTTTCATTCATTTTCCAAGGATGAATTATAGCAAGTTATGACCATTTTTATGTTTTCGTTTTTCTGTCGTGTAGTGTTATCCTGACCCCTTGTGAATGAGGGGTTAACTGAGCATCTTTGTTATTCCTTATCTCACTGTGAATGTTGATGTCACCTGTGGCTATGGCAAGGCTATTGAATTGTGTTAAGGAAAAATCCTCGGAGTCCTTTTTTTAGTTATTACAAATGAAAGGTGTTTGTATAGGGTCCTACTCAATATATACATGGATGTTCATAGGATTAGCTAAACAGGAATATGAGATGATGAAATACATGAACAGATTTCTTAAGATTGAGGTTTCCTTATGGCTAGGATCATCTTTTCCAAAAGTCTTTCATTTCTTTTTTTTTTTTTTTTAAACATTTTTTTTCTTTTCTTTTTTTTTTTTTTAAGATTTATTTTTTATTTATACATACAAGCTGGGGTACAGGCCAGAAGCGTGGGGCGGTGAGAGGGTTCACCAGAGATGGAGTGGGTAGCAGAACAGGCAGATCAGAAATACACTGCTGAGGGGAGCAGCGGGCAAGGCAAGAGAGGTCTGCTGTGCCATATGGGATTCTCCCCGGCCGGGCGTCGAACTCGCGTCGCCGCTGCCGACAGCTCCACAGCGCAGCGCTTAACCGCTGCTCCACCGGGGAGGCCCAGTCTTTCATTTCTATCATCCATTTTTTCTTTCCCCAATAGAAATATTAGTCTCTTCAAGTTGTTTCTCCGTTCTTTCAATACCTATTGTTCTGGTCGGCCATTTTATTCCCTATGATGATGAAAAGTGCTAGTAATATTCCGGAGATCCCCAAATTTCTATCCTCAGCTTAGAGTTTCTGATCTATAAGATACATGTCCAGTTGAATGTGGAGCACCATATCTACCAGCTGTTCATGCAGACGGGATATTAGAAAAGCATTCCTTTGACCTCCAGCCACCAAGTAATTACCAAGTTCTTCTCCCCTTTCTCCTCCTTTCTCCCTCTGTTTTAATGGTAATGTCCACTTCTATATTATTATGACTCTATTAGTTGAACATTGCTTACCTCTGTTTATTTCCCCCTCATTGTTTGAACATTCTGGTTTAGGGTCTAGGTTTTGTTTATTCTGAACTGGTATTACCAGGCTTTGAGGTCACAGGGAGAGCATGTTGGCACAAATTTATACATACTTTTCATTTGTTATGAAGAGTATGATCACATAACATTCTATACTGTTGAATTCAGCTCATATATCCCACAGTTCATGAAAGCTGACTGACTTCAGCTCCAGAATACTTTTTCTTTCTATCTAACCTCACTGTCCAGGACACTGCCTGGCTGCGTGTTCTTTGCAGTTCAGTCAATTATAAGCGAGTGCTTTTTTATTTTCTCACACGACGACATCTGTTGTGTCACATGATTGACAATGTTTTTTACAAGAAAGAGCTAAGTGTTTCAGTCTTCAGTGAAGTGTAACCTAATAGTACAAACTGTTGATTTTTCTTCTCTTGAACCGTGTCTGCATTCAGTATGCTTTTGAAATAGCTCCTTTAGCACATTATTCCAGGTATGTGTTTATTATCCCTGCCAACCAGGTTTTAAGCTCTTCAAGGAGCAAATTTTATTCATTGTCGTATTCTTATCCTCAGAACACATCTAGATTTATAAGGTAAGCTCCAAAAGTACTCTTAGGAGCAAATGGGTTAATCTAGAGGTTAGGCTATTTCTGCTGAGAATTCTGTTCCTATCACAATGTAGAGTAAAAAGATGGTGCATCCTGTACAAGACAAAAATACCACAAAAGAAGGTGCGTTTGCACTTGCTGCTGTCTGCCCAGGCTGATGGCCCGGAAATGAGGAGAAATGTTCCCTCACAGGGGATGGTGTCATTTGAGGACGTGGCTGTGAACTTCACCTGGAAGGAGTGGCGGCTCCTGAATGATGCTCAGAGGACCCTGTACCGGGATGTGATGCTGGAGACCTACAGTAACCTGCTGTCACTCGGTGAGAAAAGTCCGCTGTAACACTCATGTGCGAATGCTGTTTTCTACACTGATAAATGAGCACTTGCTCATGAAATTGAGTGCTGGTTAGGGTGAATGTTGCAGGCAGAGTAGAGTGTGGGTGTTCACCCTTTTTATGAAAGGTTCAAATTGGCCTTCATGTCACAGCTCTTAACACTGCTTTTGTTAGTTTTCAAAGGCTGAAGTGTAACTTGTTCAAAGACCAACCCTGTTTCTCATCACAGGCCATTGTGTTAACAATTCTGAAGTGAGGATCAGTTTGGAGCAGAGATCACAGCCAGGGACTGTGGAAAAAGCCCCAAACCAGAACCAATCAGGTCAGTCAGTGCGTGCCTGACAGGGAGGCTGAGAGGAGGCTGGGAGTGTGGCCGGCAGATATGGCTGCTCTGAGCTCCGTTTCCGATGTCCAAACCATCGGAACGGTTTGTCTGCATATAATAAACTGATTCATTATTCACTTCCCAAATACTGCTCTCTTGTAGATTTCCTCCTACTCTTTTAATGGTTGTCAATGTTCTTAGACTTAACCAGTATACAATTCATGATACTGTAGGAAATTATTCTCCATTAGTCAAATTTTCCTTAATCTTTGTATTTATTCTCACAGACAATGGGAAAACTTTTTCCAGTACGCGCACCCTCCTTGTACCTCAGAGAAGTCCCACTGGAGAGAGGCCCTATGAATGTCAAGACGGTAGGAAAGCGTTTTCCCAGAAGTCAGTTCTTGTTATACATCAGACGACTCACACTGGAGAGAAAGGATATGACTGTCAAGAGTGTGGGAAAACTTTTTCCAATAAGCAAAACCTCACTATACATCAGAGAAGTCACACTGGAGAGAAACCCTATGAATGTGAAGAGTGTAAGGAGACTTTTTTTGGCAACTCAGACCTCACTAAACATCAGAGAATTCACGCCGGAGAGAAACTGTATGAATGTCTAGAGTGTGGGAAAACTTTTTCCACTAAGCGCATCCTCAGTTTACATCAGAGAATTCACACTGGCGACAAACCCTATGAATGCCAAGAATGTAGGAAGGCTTTCCGCCACAGGTCGGCCCTCTATATTCATCAGTTCATTCACAGAGTGAATCCCTTTGAATGTCAACAGTGTAGGAAAACTTTCTCGAGGAAATCAGACCTCTATAAACATCAGAGAACTCACACTAAAGAGAAGCCCTATGAATATCAAGAGTGTAAGAAAGCTTTCTCCAATAAGTCAGTTCTTGGTGTACATCAGAACACTCACACGGAAAAGAAACCCTATAAATGTCAAGAGATTGGGGAAACTTTTTCCAGTAAGTCAGATGTCACTAAACATCAGAAATGTCATACTGCAGAGAAACTTCGTCAAGAGTATGGGAAAACTTTTTCCAGTAAGTCAGACCTCATTAAACATCAGAGAAGTCACACTGGAGAGAAACCTTATCATTGTCAAGAGTGTGGGAAGACTTTTTTCAATAAGACGGCTCTCACTTGGCATAACAAAATCCACACTGGAGAGAAACCCTATGAATGCCAAGAGTGTGGGAAGGCTTTTCACCACAGGTCAGGCCTCTATAATCATCAAATGATTCACAGAAGTGAAGCCCTATGAGTGTCAACAGTGTAGGAAAACTTTCTCCTGGAAATCAGCCCTTAAGAGACATTCAAGAATTCACACCTGAGAGAAGCCCTATGAATGTCAAGAGTGTAGTAAGACATTTTCCTAGAAATCAGGTCTCACTGTACATAGAAAAGTCACAAGAACCCTTATGAATATAGAGTGTGGGAAACTTTGCTGAAGTAAGCCTGCCCTCATTGTGTATCAGAGAATTCACACTGTAGAGAGGCCTTATGAATGTCAAGAGTATAGGAAGACATTTCTCAGTAAATCTGCCCTTAATAAGCATGGCGAAATGCACATGGAGAGAAACTGAATGCCAAGAGCATAGGGAGGCCCCCTCCTCAGGGCAGGCCTCGCAACATCAAATTACTCTCAGAGGATGAAGCCCTGTGAATGTCAACAGTGTAGGGCAGCTTTCCCCTGGAAATCATCCCTCAGTAAACATCAGAGAAGTCACACTGGGGAGACGCCCTACAGATGTCAAGGGTGTGGGAAACCTTTTGTAAGTCAGTCAGTCCTTAGTAACCATCACAGCATGCACATTGGGCAGAAACCCTGTGACTGACAAGGCTGTAGTAAAACTTTCTCCTGGAGATCATGCCTCGCTATACACTCTGGATGCTGCACTGCGCATAAACTCTATGAATGTCAAGAATACAGGAAACTTTCTCTTAAAAATCAGGCTTCACTGTACATCAGCGAATTCTCACATGAGAGAAACCCCATGAGTGTCAAGAGTGTAGGAAAATTATTGTGTTGTTGGGAAAGTCGTGACCTGTTTGTTTTTTTAAAGATTTATTTTATTTTTGCATACAAGCTGGGGTGCAGCCCAGAGGTGTGAGGCAGTGAGAGGTTTCACCAGAGACCGAGTGGGGAGCAGAACAGGCAGATCAACAGAAACACACTGCTGAGGGGAGCAGCGGGTGAGGCAGGAGAGGTCTGTCGTGCCATGTGGGACTCTCCCCGGCCAGGCGAACTCACGCTGCAGCCAGCTCCACGCTTTGCTTAACCCGTTGCGCCACTAGGGAGACCCAGTTTTTTTTGTGTGTATGTCTCTGTTGCGAAAATGGGACATGACTTTTCTGACAACCCAGTATCTCAGAAGTCAGAGCTGAGTGTATATCAGAGAATCCACACCGGATAACTTACTCTTAATGTCTAGAGTGTCGGAAAACTTTTTTGGCGGTTCGCCCTCAGTCCGCCTTTATAGATAACTCACAAGCGCACTGTGTATATTTGTGTGTATATGAATATCCAGAATATCGTAAAGCTTTTTACTACGTCACTGGATAGCAGAGAACTCAAAGGAGAGATGCCCTTGACTGTCAGTACTGTGGGTCGCTTTCTGCCAGAGGAGCTCTCCCTGCGTGGGGTTATCACCCCCTACATGGGGTACCATGTAGGGAAACTAAATGAAAGCCAACCTTCAATGATTTTAGGAATTTTCCAGAGATTGTGCACATACTTACATAACATTTTTGCTCTGTTGGGAGACAACTTGTATTTCCCTGCCTTCCTGTCCTGTACATGAGCTCAGCCCAGGAGTATGTCAGCACAGACAAAGAACATTATTTCTATTGAATATTATTTCTATTATAAAATATTATAAACTATTAAAACTTATGATCACGGCACATCATTCAGTTGAGAGCAATGTGAACAAACATGCAGTTTAAGTCAGAGTTGCATGAAATTATCTGGTTCATTCTTCAAGTTCATGCAGTGATTGTGTCGCTGTTCCTGTTGCTGTTACCTCTAGTGTCCTCAAATGGCTGGATGATGCTATTTATTTCTAAGCTGTTGGTCTGCCTGGTGCAGTGCATTTAGCATTGGTAAGTGCTCTCTCTGGGTTCTTCTAACTTTGTCATCATGTTCTCTCCATGTTCTCTCTAAGCCTCCATCGTGCCATTAGATTTGGGCAAGGTGCCACCAGTAACGCTGGAATTTGCTCAACACCAAAATGTCATTCCATTAGAAGAAAAGTTAAACTGTTTGATCTACTATAGATTGAGTTCTTCTGGTGCCTTTACCCGCCTTTCAAGATGAAGGTTTCTTGGGGCCTCCCTGGTGGCCTGGAGTTTAAGTCTCAGCGCTCTCACCACACCTGCCAGAGTTTGATAACCGGCCAGGGAGCTGACCCACATGTCGCACAGCAGACCTCTCCCTTCTCGCCCTCTGCTGCCCTTAGTGGTGTATTTCAGTGAGCCTGCCTGTTCTGCTCCCCACTCTATCTCTGGTGAATCTTCTCACCCATTGCACCTCTGGCCTACACCCCAGTTCTTGTACTATATTTTTTTAAAAAAAAAAATTATTTTAAAAAATTTTTCATTATGTTGTTCATTTTTGTACAATAATTAGTTGCTCCCCTCATGTATAATCCCCGTAAATCTCCCATCACCATCTCACCTGTGAACAGTCCCCATAGTCCCTTGTGCTCTTCCCTCACTGTTTTGTCCTCCCTGCTCTCCTGTATGTCTCAGATCTATAATTTGCCTACTAGTTTTGTCTTTTTTCCCCCTCTTTGCTCACTGTCCCTATATTCCTCCTATAAGTGACACCATCTGATACTTGTTTCCTTCTACTTTCAGTGACATATGCCTTCCAGCTCCATGTTTTTGCAAATGTCATGATTTTGTCTTTTTGATGGCTGAGTAGTAGCCTGTTGTGTATAGACCACATATTTTTGCTCCATTCATCAGTGTTTGAACATTTAAGTTTCCATGTTTTAGCTATTGTAAGTAGTGATGCAATAAACATAGGAGTGCAGGTTCCCTTTTGAATTCATGTTTTTGTGTCCTTAGGGTAGATTCCTAGGAGTGGAATTGCTGGGTCATATGGTCACTCCATTTGAGGTACTTCCATGCAGCTTTCCATAGTGGTTATGTAAACAGTGACTGAAGCTAAAGACTTATAGGTGGTGCCCCCTGAAGGGGGGTGCTTGTGAGCATAGATATATACCAGGGAAAATGCAAGTAAAGTATTGCATTCTTGGGTGGAGGCTCTTATAAGGGACTGCAGAAGCAGCCCCCAGGATATTCAGTGGTTTTGGATCTTCAGCTATTTCTGGGTCAGCAGTTTCTGCCCCCACATCTGAACAATGAGGAGAAGCTTCCAGAAGCCATCCTCACCACAAAGATTGGCGTTCGAGAGGCTGCTCTCTGCTGAGTCCTGGTGTACCTAGAGTTTGGATCCAGGACCACAGCTCACGGAGCCCTTGCTCCCGAGTGCTGTCCACAGAGCCGAGACTCGGCATCCGGGTCTATCCCCACGGCTATCTTCGGTCCAGCCGATGAGACCTCACGTTGAGGACAGCAGGCGTCTTCTGGACTTGCACTCTGAATAAAACCTGCCAACTTTGGTGGAATTTTTTTGGCTGTCCCATTGCTGCAGGCCCACCCTGCCGTTCTTGCAAGATGAACAGAAGCAGGAAAAGACCACCCTGACCGTCCCCATTTCCACACCACACTGTGCACGCTGTCTTCTGAAACACCTGGACTCCCACTACATTTTGGAGTGCTTCCTTCTCTGTTATATTAATTCAGAATTTGTGTTTTAAACAATACTTTATTCATCTTTGCACAGTGAGACGTCTGGGCTGCTGCTTGGGTGAAGTGATCTCTGGAGTAGCCCCTCGCCAGACCACATGGGTGGGATGACACATTTTACTGCTCTGCGCAGCACTGGAAGAAACCCAGGATGTTTCTGCTCATTAACTTCTGCCCGGGTAGCAATCCAGTTATGTTAGTATCTGCCAGGTATATTGTATGTTCAAATAGGCACACGTATTTCAACTAAGCAAATTGTCTTTTTTTTTAATTGTCATCTTTTTGAAAACTTTCAAGAACTTTTGACTAGGAAATAAGATCAAGAAAACTTGGAAGTGTATTGCCCACTTCAGCCACAGGTAAGGGGGAGTGATTTTTTTGGATGATACACAAAAACAAGGAGGGACAGATTCATCTATTTAGTTGAATGTGGTAAAAACATTGACAGTAAGAACCAGCTCCTATTCCTTGAGAGACTTTGCAGGTAATCGCCACAAATCAGATGAAAATGAATGAACCAACAGGAAATGTGAACCTCTCTTGGGGGGGCCTCTTTTCTGTGTGGCTGAAGCAAAATGCTGTTCAGGTGTTAATGTCTCTGGGGAGCTTCTCCCTGTCCCTTTTTGGCCCGGCATGTTTGGCCAGTAGAGGACTTATCCCCCAGAGTCTCCCCAGCACAGACTGGGGCCCCTCAGGCACTGGGCACACCTTTTATAGCTTCTGAAGAAAGTGTACCCCAGAAATAGCTGCTTTGGAGGCTCCAAAGAACTCAAGTGAGCCCTTGCCAGGCCTGAGGAGGATGTGCATAAAGATGATCCCCAAAGATCTGAGTGGGAGATTTAGCACACCCCGGGACTTAACAGACTCCTGCCCCTCCATTTTTAAAGTCCCTTCGCGTCACACTCCACTCCCGCTCATCTCCCACCTTCTCCATGTTTCATCTCCTTTAAGAGTGTCTCCCCCCACCCTACAGCCCTGTCCCCTGGTTCTTTTATTTTTATGTCCCTATTGAAAGTGCAGCTGACTCGGGCCCCACATAGGAAGCAGGGACACTCATGTATTTGACGTCTCAGCTGGTTTCGTTCCTTTCACGAAAAAGTGTAGACAACTAGCTAACCGGGACCTTGGGAGGTTGGGGGCCTTGGTGGAGTAAGATGGTGCTGTACTGAGGCTGCTGGTACCCAAATCTCAGCATAGTGGGGACCCCTGTCATCTGTCAAGGAAAGCTTTTTAAAGCAGAAGGTTTTATTTCCAAGGTTTACTTTAATGGTTTTCATTTGTAAATGGCATTTGCTCAAGAATTGCTCCCTACGCGGTCATGTCCATGACAGTCTGATGGCTTCGGCAGGCAGAGCTGGTTTCCAGGTTGAGAACAGAGTATGTGTCCAGGTCTAGACCCTCGGGCACCCGTGGCCTCCAAACTTGCACTCTCGAAAGGGGTCCGGGTATATCTGCACAGAGACAAAGTGGGCTCTGGGTGTAAAAGCACTTTAGTAGGGTTGGTGTGCATGGGCAGGGAAGAGAAGAAAGAACAGTAGTTTCCCAGTAAAATACCACAGTCACCCCACCCCTTGTTTCCTTATGTGATAGATGACATCATAATAATGGAAATTCTTCCCCCTGTGCCTCGGATGGCGCTCTAAGTAGGATGGTTCTTGTGTCAGATGCTTTAAAATGACACCAGATGTGCTCATTAGCTTCAGTTGACTGGTTCTCATAATAGAAGTGAGATGTGCACATTATAGACATTTTGAAGAATAATAAATTTAATGAACCATAGCCAGTGATTTATCCATCAAAAAATGAATACTTTATGACTTATCTGACTTTTTCCTAGTATTTTCCAATATTTTTAATTATGAAGGGTTACACTTGTTTGTAAGGGTGGAGAGTAACAATGTAGTTTGAGAATTACAAGATGAACTCAAATTAACCAGGATCAGAAACAAAACACATCTTCCTCCATAAGTGAGCACCAATATACCTTTCATCAAAATTATTTCCCTTGATCTTTCTTCATTACAGTGTGTCATCTAACTATGTGTCACTAAAAGTATCATTAAAACATGATTTCAGTTTTGTCTGGTATTAAAAACAAATCATATGAATTTTTTTTACACTTTGACTCAGCAGTGTGCAGGCAGTAATAATCCACATTGTTGGATGCAGCTCCAGCCTAATTTTCACTGTTGTATAAATACTGATGCAAAGTAAAAATTTCTCCACTTTTAGTCATACACATAAGTGTTAGAGTACATTGCATTAATATTTTCCTTCTGAGTGGAATTACGTTTTCTTTGGGATTTTATATTCTACCCTCAGCATTTAACAGATCGTATTTTCCAGGTAATTAAAAACCTCAGGTTTGTTGTATTTAGTCGCTACATTTCATCTGTGTCTATTTAACCATTACTGGGGTGTTCATTTCCATTGTTTCCTCCATTTGTTACTATCAAGAAAGGGCTGGTGAACATTTCTAATTTTTTTTTCTTAATACAAGCTGGGGTACAGGCCAGCGCTATGGGGCGGCGAGAGGCTTCACCAGAGACAGAGTGGGGAGCAGAGCAGGCAGATCAGAAATACACTGCTGAGGGGAGTGGGCGAGGCAGGAGAGGTCTGCCGCACCATGTGGGATTCTCCCTGGCTGGGCCTCGAACTCATATCACCGCTGCTGACAGCTCCACAGCGCAGCGCTCAACCGCTGCGCCACCAGGGAGGCCCGGGCTGGTGAACATTTTTACACAAAGATTTGTATGTGTATTTCACAGCGTTTCCTTGGGTCATTTTCCAAAAATAAAGTAAAAGTATTTTAAATTCTGAAAGGTAGTATGAATTTTTCAAAGGAATGACAGAACACGTGTTTCATCTCGTCCTCGCGAACATTTCCGCCCACATATTCTCTTCTTCAAGGCTTTCAACCCCGGCTCCACGCCCCTCACTCCCTCCTCCCGGCTCAGCCCGCCCCATTCTGCCCGGGAGCGGTCATCTTTATTCCCGCCCTTTGCCACCTGCCTGCTGGCCGCCAGCACCGCTCCGTCCCTGCCCCCCCGCCCCCGTCAGCGCTGGGCTCCGCCCTCCCGGGCCCTCTTATTTCCCAGCGCTTTTCCCGCCTTCTCTTTGTTGCCACGAGGCGGCGACCTCCGTCCTTTTCTGCATTTCGGCCCTCATGGCACTACCCGTCCCCATCGGCCCCAGTCACTCTGCATTTTAGTCAGGAGCGGCCCCGCTCTTCGTTATCGTGTGCGGAGCCCCTTTCCCTCCCGCCTCGTCCCCTCCGCGCCAAGCATCACAGTCATCCTATTCCGCGTTCTTCCCGCATTATCCCGCCTGTCCACAAGACGGCGCGCTCCGTTTCTGCCTCTCTCCTTTTCCCGCCGGAGCCTCTCCTTCCTCCAGTAATTTCCGTGTCAACCCGCTTGGGCACGCCCCTCTCGCCTCCCACTGACGGCCTCCCCCCACCCCCGCCCCTAATTTTCCCACGCTACCGCGCCAGTCCACAAGACGGCGCTCTCCGTTTCTGCCTATGTCTTTTTGCCGCAGGAGCCTCTCCTTCCTCCCACTCCTTCCGCGTCGGTTCGCAATCGCGACCCCTCCCACCTGCGAGGGATTTTCCCACGCTACCGCGCCAGTCCACAAGACGGCGCTTTCCGTTTCTCCCTACATCTTTTTGCCGCAGGAGCCTCTCCTTCCTCCCACCACTTCCGTTTCAGCCTGTGCGCGCAACCGCCCACACGCTCGTGATTTTCCCATGTTACCCTCCGCTCCAAGATGGCGCTTTCCAATTGTCCCGCCCTCCCTTTGCCACACATGGCTCTCTTTTCCGTCCATTAAAAGAAGGTCCAGAATTGACGTAGTACATCGCTATTAACCCGAAATGTCCTCAGGAAGAAAGGCTGCTGGGGGAAAAGTAATAGGGAGAAATGGTGTGCATTGTCTTGTGGGATGCGGTGGTAATGTGGCAAAATACCGGGAAGGGAGGGCTACTACGCGAGCGAGCTGACGCCAAAATTGCGGGAGGAAGGAGAGGGTCCTGCAGCAAAAGGAGGGAGGCACGACCAGAGAGCGCCGTCTTGTGGACCGGCGGGATAATGCGGGAAGAACGCGGAATTAGAACCACTGCCGCTTGGCCCGGTGAAGGGCGGGGCTCGCAAGCGCAGAGTGGGGCGAGGAGGGGACGGGGCGGGAGGGAAAGGGGGTCGGCCCGGAATTATCAGGGCTGGTCGCTCGTGCACGAAATGCAGAGAGTGGCTGAGACCGAGGGAACGGGAAGCGCCAGGAGGGCCGATGTGCAGACCTACTTTCTGCCCCCAGATTGGAAAGTGGTGCTCAGGGAACGGCCTCCCTGGCCCAGCCTCACCTTGCTCGTCCCAAATAGATGATTTGTTCTACGTCCTTTTTTTGACATTTTATGGTTTGAGCTCTGCTGCTTAAGCCTACGATCCATTTCTCTCTGGCATAAAGACTGTGACTCCTTTTCCCCACACGTGCGCCCAGGGATGGAAATGCCTTCCAGCCAGTCTGAGAGAAGAGGCAGCCCAGGGCCTTCCTGATGTCTTTCTGGCAATGGTCCGGCACTGCTTTTCCTGACAGGTGAGAAATTAGCCAAGAAACTAAAAGAAAATTCTCCAATTTAGCAATATAATTTAGACCTCTACTGAGTTTCCAAATCAGTTTTAATTGCAGTTCATGCATTCTATCCCCTCCTTTTTCAATTGCTTTTTGTAGATCAAATCCATTTACTATTTAAAGTAAACCTGAAAAAATTAGAAGATAACAAATTAAACCACTTATAAGAGTTTCATTAAGTGCCTGTTTTATTCCCAACCCTGGGGTCTAATGAAGCCTCTCTTTTTGTGAGTGCAAACAGACCCCTCATGTGCACTCGGGCGCATGGACGCCTCCCCACGCAAACCGGGGATGCTGGAGAGAACAGCAGGCATGAGTTAGATGGACTGCTGGAGACAGGGATCTCTGCCTTGGCCTTGGTGTCTTTGGCTTTAACAGTTGCCCTGACAGCTGTACACTTGTAATGTACCCACCAGGTAACACAGTTTCACTCGAGGAACAGAGGTGTGTTATTGCTGTTTGATGATGAGTTTTAGAAACTGCTTCTATGAAAGCAATGGGCCTCAAATGCCAGTAGCACTGTTCATTATACACAGTGTGTACGCAGTAGGTACACGTGAAATGGACATGTGATAGGGCCCTGAGAAAGTGTGGTCAAGGCAAGTAGTGGGGAGCCAGGAAGCCACCTCAAAGCTTGAGAATGCACATATCCTATTTCCCTGAATAAGATAGCGCAATTGTAAGACACGATCATCTTACAAACCGCCAAGTAGCCAGGTTGCCAGTTAAACTGTGGCACCCCGTTGATTGTAAGACAGATCCCAATTTCAACACTGTTTGAATCTGGGGTAGATGTCCTAGTCAAGTCAGCCCGCAGTGTGTCCACGAATCTTCCCACCTCTGGCCTCAGCACCCTGTGTGGTTCCCTCGCACATTCTGCATGACCAGTAGGATATGGCAGGAAGGAGACTTAAGTCAGATCCAATGTCATAAAAGACCTTAGGTCATAAAAGACACTGAGGCTCTCTTTTGTTCTCTCTCTTATCACTGGACGACAGTCAGGGGGCCCTATGAAGACCCATGTGACAAGAAGCTGAGGGCACCCGTGACAAAGAGCCAAGACCTGCCAATAACCACGTGAGTGAACCTGAGAGGGGCCTTGACGGCAGCCCCGGCTGGCAGACAGTGTGATGGCACCTTCACGAGAAGCCCTGAGTCGGAAGCGCCCATCGAAGCTGCTCCCAGATGCCTGTCGCTCAGAAACTGTGAGGTAATAATCAATTATGTTTGGCTTTAAGCTGCTAAGCTTTGAGGTAATTTCTCACTCACCACAGAGGGCTAATCCCCTTGGAACCAGTGAGTGCCCTGCACCGAGCGCGCGCTTGCTGGGTGTGAGCCCACAGCTGGGAGACAGAGGCGTCCCTCTGAGTCAGGGCCTCCTCCCGAAGCAGGTCAGACCTCACCGTGCCTCCCACTCTGGCAGGGAGATTAGAAACAGGGACCCATGTGGGACTTGGCCAGTGGGTTGCACGGTCCCCAGTGAGGAAGCTTTAGGGAAGTGAGACAGAGATGGACTGAGCCGAATATAAAGTACTTTCAGTGCAGAGGCAGCTGTCCGCCTCTGTCCTGGAATATTCTATCTTCTTATTCAAGTAGGAGCCAGCTCCAGAACAAGTGCCACCGTGCTTCCTGGAAAGAGCTGAGTGGAATGCCTTTACAGAGTAAGAAGCTCAAGGGTGGGTGTGGATGCAGGCATTTCTGGGGTGCTTGAATTTGGGGAGGCTGTAGCTGGCCATTGGTCCTGGAGGACCCTGACAGCCAGGACAGGTGTTTTGAACTTGTGCAAGAAAAAGCAGCCGTAGTGATTTGGGCATGAGAATTCGGTGATAGCAACAGTGTTCAGGAGATTAAACTGACCATACCTTGTAACACGAGTGCGAGTGGGAGAAACAATGAAAGCCTCGGCTTAGCAACAGGGGGAGGACATCGGTTTCCACATAGCAGAATCCGCGACCAGCTCAGCATCAGAGATGCGCCTAATTTCTTCTTTCCTGAGGACCTGCTATGACCTCACCCCAATGAGAAAACCCTCCTCCTAGGGCCATTCACTCCCTCATGAAAGGCCTCACAAAGGGACATCCTAGAGGTGATGCCCCTCTGAGCTGCTCCGTGGCAGACATTCTGTGACCAGGACCAACGCGGGGCTGTAGGGGATTTAGGGTGTGTGCCAAATCCTTGCAGAAGGGCGGGCAGCCTCTCCCACATCTGGAAGGAGGCTCAAAATGAAGAGCCCGTCTGCTGACTCTAGACGCGACCCTACAAAGAGCAGAGAATCCCTGCAGGTAGGCTGATGTGCTGGAGGGACCTCAGGGCCACCCCAGGTCAGTTCATAGTGGCTGAAAAAGCACTGAGCTCCTACACTGAGCTCCCTCCCCCTCTGGATTCCCAGGCTACTCAGTCAAATTAACACTGGATTATAGGAGAAAAACTAAATGTAACTACATCCATATGCAGAATGTGTATGGGTGCATGTGGATGGAGATACCTGGATGTGGATTCTGAGGCTCATGGGCAAAACGAGGCTGCGTCTATCTATGTGTCTGTATCTCTGTATCTTGGACTGTATCTTGGGGTAAGGAATGCGATAGAACCTCGGACGTAAGGGGAGAGGTAGGGGACTCGCAATGAGAGGGTGACCCACATGACAAAGACCAGATGCTCTGTAACTACACGTTTTCCCTGCCATAAAAATAAGTTTCTCTGACAGGAAGGTTATCTCTGATAAAAATTCTAATTCTGACGAAAACACCCAATTTTCATTCTTCTAAGCAGTGAAGGGAATGGTAAAAGTTTCTCTTCATTAAACTAAGCTTAAAGCATCCATGTGCCCAAGTGGCAAGTCTTGGGAAGGCCCGTCTAAACATCTCTCGGGCAGGCCTGTTCCTCACCCAGTCCGTGCAGCCCCCTGCCCCCAGGCTAGCGCCATCCGCCCTCGACCTCCGCTGCCATAGATGAAGCCTGAGTGCCCACCCGCACGAAGAGGAACAACCAGAGCAGCACGCGGGCTCTTACGACGGAGACTCTCAGGGGAGTGGTTTTGCTCCTTTTTTCAATAAGTTAAAATAGAAGAACTTGATCTAATGTACAGAAAAGTCTTTTTTATATGTGGGGAAAAGAGAAAAGAGACTAGTGTTTAGTTTACATTTTTGTGTCTATTCTCAGGGGAAAGTTAGCAGATAAACTATAATTTTATAAGTTTTATTTAAGAGTAGCAAAGGATTCCTGTTATATATTCAGGATTGTTAACATTCTTATAATTATTCTGCACTGGTCTAGATTTATTCACTTTTACTTGGAATTGTCACAATCCTAAACCAGGGGAGAAATCCTCCCACCTCAATGCTGTAACCCATTTCCTCCATCACACGACTTTGCCCTCTCTTAGAAAGTCACGCAGCTGACATGTAACACTTCATGCCATCTGGAAAGAAAGGAAAAGTTCACTTTGTGCTTTATTCACATAGGATTCAAATACCTGTTTACAATAGGAATAGTTCAGCTTTACTTATCAACCTGTGCATTTTATTAAACATCATTTTCTTTGCTTTGGGACCCACAAAAATAAGCCCTTAGGGATTCTGTTTCTGGCAGTATGGCTATCTAATGACCCAGGTCATCCTTCCTGCTGAAAATAGTTTAAAAGGTTGAAAATCAAAGATTTCTTGAAAGCACTAATGAGCTGGCAAGAAACCAAAGAATAGACGGGGTAAAATGCAGGGAAAGTGAGAAGCGGGCGGGAGGAGCATGGGAATCAGATCTCAGCCAGGGGCCTTACCCAAAGTTGGCGAACCTGAGCTCCAGCTTTCCCTGCCTCTGGCGACCGGAAGATGGAGACACAGGGGGGACAGCCAGAGTGGCAGCTCCTTGAGACTCTTCCCGCAGGGCTGGACTGTCAGAGAGAGACCTTCAGGTAGGCTTGGCCTGAAATACCGGCTCTAATTCTAGTGAGAAACTAGAATTAAACATTGTAACTTAAATAAGACACAGATTTAATATCCATGAAATAGAAGTGTGTGTTCTCCTTAGAATCACTAAGAAAGGGGCTTTAAAAAATGAATAAAGCTAGGTGATAATTCATCACAAAATAGACATGGCCATTAAGTTTAAAAGATGCTCAACTCTCATAACTATGGAAATACAAAATGAAATAATAATGAAAGGTTATTTTTTACCCACAAAAAAATTTTAAATGGATTTTTTAAAAAAGATAATAACTGATAATGGAATTTTCCTGTGTAAGTATAAACTGGTTCCGCATTTTTAAGGAGTTGGTGATATTTAAACATAAGGAACATATGTCACCAAGTCAGTAATCTAGCAGTTCCACTCCTGAGGTTCTTGTGTGCAGAAATGCATGCGTAAAAATGTGTTTGTAGGTGAGGAATTGATTGGTGGTGTTTTGTTTTTTAAGAAAACTGACATCTCCATTAAGAGAGAAAGTGGATAAGCAAATAATGGAATAAAGTATTGCTCAATTGTTTTAAAAAGAAGACAAAGAAATATGGCTTATATATTCTTTAGTGGAAAAAGCAAGCTGGAGAATATTATGTATAATAGGACCCATTTACGTGATCCTGTTAAATTTGTGTGGGTGTTGTATTATTTTGTGGATTGTTCTCTGTTTCCCCCTCCCTCAAGGCACTCAGATCCTTAGTAATTCTGTGCTTTAGTGATTTTTTTCAGGGACAAAATAGAGGTTGTTAGAGGTTAATAAACTCACCACAGAGATTACACTAGAATGTGCCTTTGCAAGTGAGAAAAGAAGAGGAAGAATGACTTCTGGGTAACAAGAGGCAAGAACAAGGGAGATATTTCCCTCTGCCTAAAAGGAAGTAGCAGATGGGGGTTAGGCCCGGAGGGAAACCTGATATTGCCACAGGAATGACGCACCTCAGCAGGAGTGGGGTCTGATGTGTGCTGGGGGACTGGGTCAAGGGCACCAGGGCCAGAGTTTGTCAAAGATGCCAGTGCCCCTGCCTCAAATGAAGGGAGCCTGTGGGCTCACACAGCAGACAATAATTTCCTTGGTTGGCAAGCAACCCTGGGGTCTTCTTACCACTCTGGGGGTAGAAAGTCCCAGTGATGGCACACGGGAGCTTGGATTCAGATTTGATTTAGTATTTTACAAAATAAAGGACTGTATCATTTCATGTGATGTCTGAATTAGGAGTATAAGGTCTTCCATTTTTACTCCTGAATTAGGAGTATAAGTATAACGTTTCCCACAGAGGAAATATTTGTGGGGTAATATTTGTGAGCAGATAGCTCCCAGAGATTATCTCTGAGGAGAGAGAAATTGCTTCAAGAGTAAGCAATTTAAGTTCGCTCTCAGGCTTATCTACTGTCTATTGTATGCTGCCGTTTCTTCTACCCTTCTAGTGGCTCAGAAATGCTAGCTAAGGACTTGTCTCAGAAAAACAGAGATTTGTCACATGTGACCACAGACTAGTTTCCTTTCAACTCTGAATTCCTCAGACTGACAAGTGGCGAGGGTGATGGCACCTTCAGTGCAGCTATGGTGAGCAAGTCCTGGTTTTTAGACAGTGATCTGTTTGACCTCCGCAGTCATGTATTTAGTTAGTAAAACTAGCCAACCTTGCAACTAAATATCCAACATTTACAAGCCCACTCACATTTGTGAGTCTGTAGAAAGATGCAGTGATTTCAATCCAGATTATTTCATTTGGATCAGTTTAAGGGACCGCCTGGCCCGTTTGTTTCGCTGAGGGGAAGTAAATGTTCTTTTAAATGGAATTGAAAGAGCAATGCAGCAACCTAAAAGGGCTCTCTGTATTTTCTCCACAGCTATCTCAACGGTCCCACGATTTTGGGGGTCAAGCCCCACCCTCCACCTCAGGCCGGCGGGTGGCAGAAGCCGGGCAGCGAGCTCTGTCCGCCAGACAGATGTGCCTCCCTGAGCACCGGTTGTGCCTCCCAGCAGTAAAGAAAAGCTCCAGGTCGCTTTCATAACTGTATCATTATTTATTGTAAATTACATACGTGTACTACGTTACTAAAATATTATGTCCATTATAAAGCATAGAGAAAAATTGAAATTTAAAAAGAAGAGGTGAAAATAAATCTAAAACAAAATGCTGATTTTTTTCTTGCATTCGAATGGACCATCATGTTGCCCCATCGCCCCCGCCCTTATATGCCTATTTCCAGGACTTTCCAAATCCCGGGGCTGGAGGAAGGAAACTGAGAGG